>CAUYSK010097777.1:0-94932 GCA_963575035.1 Avahi laniger | reverse complement strand
TGGCCAGAGACTAAAATATATATATTTAAATAATTAAGGGTATAAATGAAGAAATCAGAAGCATAAGAAGATAACAACACAATGAAAACAGAATTTCTAGAAGTAAAATAAGGAATCAATTAATATTAAAAACTCAGTGACCCAATTGCAAAGATGTGGAAACAACCCAAGTGTCCATCAATACATGAGGGGATTAATAAAATGTGGTGTATGTATATCATGGAGTACTATTCAGCTTTAAGAAACAATGGTGATATAGCACCTCTTGTATTCTCTTGGAAAGAGAATACAATACACATTCTACTAAGTGAAGTATCGCAAGAATGGAAAAACAAGCACCACATGTACTCACCATCAAATTGGTATTAACTGATCAACACATAAGTGCACATATAAGAATAACATTTATTGGATGTTGGGCAGGGGGGAGAAGGGGGGAGGAGGGGACGGGTATATGCATACACAAAGAGTGCGATGCACACCATCCAGGGGATGTACACGCTTGAAGCTTGGACTTCGGGGTGGGGGAGGGGGGGCAAGGGTAACCTACCTAACCTAAATATCTGTACCCCCATAATATGCTGAAATTAAAACAACAACAACAACAACAACAAAAAACTCAATGACCAAAGAAAACTGCAGATTAGGTGCAGATAAAGAAAGAATCAGCAAATTAGAAGACTATCTGAAGCGTTATCCAGAATTATCATAGAGAAAAAGAGACTGAAACTAACAAATAGACACTAAAATCATGGAGGAAAAAAATAAGATGACTAACTTATGCCTAATGGGAAGGAGTTTCAGAAGAGAAAAAGGAAAGAATGGGAGAAAGTTAATATCACAGAAACAAATGACTGAGAATTTCCATAATTGATGACATGAGTTCTGTGACAAGAAGCACGATGAGTCTCAAAGAGGATAAATATTAAATAAAATCAAATTCACACCTAGCTGCATTAGAGTGCAAATGCAGAACACTATAAGAAAGAGAAGATCTTAAAAGCAACCCAAGATAAGAAACAATTTATCTAAAAAAGGAATATTTTAGACTTATAATAGACTTCTTGACAGCTACAATAGAGACTAGATGACAAAGGAGTAATACAAAAATGTGCTGAGCAAAAATAAAAATTATACTAGAATTATATATCCAGATAAATTGTTCAAGAGTAAGTGTAAAAAATAGACATTTTCAAGCAAAAACTGAGAGAGTTTAAATAAAGTATTGCTGAAAGAACTACTAAAGAATATACTCCCGAAAGAAGGCATTGAGTAAAAGAAGCAATGGTGTCTGTTTTATTATTTTCTGTATATTTCTCTTTTTTGCTGTTTCAAAAGTAAAATAACACATAAAATTGTTTATTTTATGTATTCATATTTATCTAAGGAAGTATGGGCTTCTGAATGCTGCCTATATCATAGATCTTTTCCAAAAAATTAGGTCTTAGACTTGGGCTAATTCTAAAGATAGTTTTCTTACTTCACAAGAGGATTGGTTTCAGTCAAAAGGGCCTGAGATACATTCTCCAAAAAAAAAAAAAAGGAAATGAAGAGGAAAAGCAGAACCTGACATTAGGTCCCTAGAGAATCATTCTCTGGTCAAAGTTTGTGAGTCTTAAAATTTTAGAAAGATATGCTTTCAGAGGCTACCTCTGGCTGCAAACCAAAGACCATTACAGAAAAATTATTGAAATTCTCCACAAGGAGGTGAATCATCCATTTAGAAGACTCAGGAGACCTTGCTAATGTAGATGAATGAGTTGAAAAGAATTCTGAGCCTTTGGTTCACATACTTCATTTCTTTGACTAGATACTTCTCTGAGGGTAGAGGGAAGGACCTTCATGGGATAGTAAAAGTTTGTAAACATATGAAATTAATGAGACATTCCTAAGGGAAATGTAAGAGAAGAATTTTTGTGTGGAAAATGGGAAGAGGGGCTGTTAAAATAATATATGCTGGGAAACATGTTTAAAAACCTATAAGGAATAAAAAAAAGGAACCAATAAAGAGAACAGTACTATACTGGGAGATGAAATGTGGTGATAAAAAAAAAATGTCTACTTGGGAAAGGAGCTTCCAGGGAGAAAGTCTGTAATTCTATCGTTTGGCAAAGGTTGGAGCCCTCTTTTGGGTTGCCAGGAAAGATGCTTAAATCACAATTTTTATAGTTTCCTTCAATGGAACTTCAGGAAAATGGCCAAATATGCACGATTGAATAAGGATCCAAATCTGACAGGCTGAATTGTGCCCTGTATCAGAACTTGAATCTTCACTTTGGCTCCTTCCTTAGGCTCTTGGATCATTGTTCATCCGAGGAAGATTTATTAGGCCTGACTCTGCGCCAGGCAGTGTGCAAGGTGTCCAGTGGTCCTGCTGCATTTCTCTAGGCCGTCATTCTCCTTGGCAATTATTTCACAACCCTCTCTCTCTTCAGCCTTCTAATACTTCATCCATCCTTCTCCGTCTCAGAAGACCTTTCTCATCAACTCACTGAGGAAACAGGAGTTAACAGAAGAGCACTTTCATAGGTTCCACCAGCTGTATCTACACACCCCTATTTGGTCTGCCCTTTGGTTACGATGAATTAACTGGGCTTCTACCTGGGGCCAACCCCTCCGCGGGATCATTGGATCCCTTCTCCTCATCTTGCATCAAAGATATGGCCCCAGCCATTCCCCTCTCTCTCTTGCATCAGTTTTTCTCTCTGTGCTGGGATCATTTCTAACATTATTCAAGCTCCTCCCTCAATTCCTCATGCACCTCCAGTTCCCATTTCTCTGCTCGTCTTTGAATAGTAATAATAATAATAATAATAATAATAATAATAAACTGTCTACAAGAGTTGTCTGTATTTACAGTTGCTACTTTCAGTTTTCCCAGAAACTTTTCAATCAGGCTTTTGTCCCCACATTACTAAAATAGCTCTTGCCAAATTCACTGGCAACCTCCATGCTGCCAAGTTCAATGATCCTATCTCAGTCCCCGTTATTTGACACAGTTGATCACTCCTTCTTTTTTGGAACAATTGCTTCACTGAGCCCCTGGTTCACTACTTTTCTTGGCTCTCCTTATCCTGATGAATGTACCTTCTCAGAGTATTTGTTTTACGAGGTTCCTGTCCACATTCCTGGTCTCTAGCCATGAGAATGCTCCAGGACTCAGTCCTGGGAACTCTTCCACATTCCCATCCTAGATTATATTATACAGTCCCATGACTTTAAACACCATTTCTCCATTGATAATTTTCAAATTCGTAAATCCAAACTGACCATTTTCTTGAACTCCAGACTGCATCCAGTTGCCCACTTGACTTCTCCATTTGAGTATCCAAAATGAATGTCAAACTTCACATTTCTAAATACCTACTCTGCACTCCCAACCCCACACTCAATCTGTCCCTCATCCAGTTCTCCCCACCTCCTTTCTATTAGTTGTTTAGGTAAAAATCTTAGAGTCATCTTTAACTTCACCATACCTCGCACCCATTTTCAATTTGTTGGCAAATTCTATTGGTCTTACCTTCTAAACATATCCTAATCTTTTTACCACTTCCAGTACTACTAACCTAGTCAAAACTGCCATCACCTCTCGATTGAACTTCTAACTGGTCCCCCTGCACACTTGCTCCACGACAGCTTGTTCTCCACAGAAGCCATCCTTCTAAAACATAAATCAGATCACTTTCCTCTTTTGCTTAAATCCCACATGACTTTCATCGCATTTAGGTAAAGTATTAAGTCTTTACCAAGGCCCTGGCTATCCTGGCATGCAATAGGGGTGTTATGTATCTGACCTCATCTCCTCCCGCTCTTCTCTTTTCTCACCCCACTCCAGCCACGATGGCCTGGGTGCACACTCGCATTGCCTTTGCCTTCTATGTTCTCTCTGCCTGAATGTTTTCCCCAACATGCCCGCATTGCTGACTTCCTCCCTTTAAAGTCCTTACTTAAATGTCACCCCATCCAAGATGTCTTTGCAGACCACCCTGTGTAAGCTGGAACACACTCCCCATGACTCCCTATCATTCATCTTCCTGTATTCACATGTCCTGAGGACACAAAATTTTCTCTGAGTTTCAAGATAGAGTTTACTCTCATTTAATTGAAAATGTAGAAACAATTTAGGCTTCATTGATTTGAAACTCTGATAATTCAGGGTGTAGTTAAAATGCAGATGTCTTTTTGTACCATTTACTTCCCCCCTGCTCCCCTGCTACGTAAGTACAAACAAGACATGAAGGGTGGTCGTGTGTGGTGAAAAGAAAACTGGACTGAGATTTAGGTGAGCTGGATTCCAGTCTCAGGTCCATCCCCCCAAGACTGTGTGCCTGACTGCTCACCTCCCTTCTCCACCTTCCCAGTTCCTTCCTCTTAAAATGAGAATGTTCAATAGGGCTGCTGCTGGGAAATCAAGCCTGTGAGGAATTGTAAGTGGTAGTTCGCACCGCTTATAATTAACACTGCTCTGTTCCACCCAATAAATATATGTCAAACATTTACCATGTCCAAGGCACTAGGTTAATGATAATGTGAAATAAGTGGTACTCCTAGCCTATAGGTTACAGACAGTAGGGGAGAAATACCATACATAATATAATTAAAATAAATATATTTTATTATTTATTATTATTTATGATGTAGTATAGTTTTAGACTCTAGCCTCATCTTTAGGTGAGGAAACTGAGCTGAGGTTCAGAGAAGTGAAATGACTTACTCAAGAATGAACAGTTAATAAGCAGTGGAGTTGGGGCTCTCCAAAGATGTTAGCAGGTTTGATTATTCCAAAAATAGAATTCAATTTATTTTTCCATCATTAGCCACTTAAAAAAAAATCGGAGTATAGATTCCAAAAAGTACAGGAGCTGATTGTTCCTTTTCTATTTTGATAAGCTTTTGGAAGCTATAGAAGAGGGCTTATTGGGAGACAATCTTTATATTTTTGTGATTTATAGCTTATGTATACCAAGATGCAAAAGCAGTCAGGATTTACATACCTGAAGATGAATAGCCTGTCCACCTGTGTACACATCCAGTGTTTAGACAGGATGAGCTAAGATTAATTTACACTGATGACTGAAAAGCAACGCCACGCCCATCACCACTCCACCCATCCCATAAGAGAAGAGGCAAGGTGGGATCATGAAACTCACAAAGGCACCTGAAACAGTCCATAAAATATGGTCATACTTAATTCCTGGGTCAACGCAATCCTACTTTAGTTTAGTTTACAAAAACTATGAGAAAGAAAGCAATGGGGGCCTTGACACGCCCATCCTAACTATGAGCTAATTTCTCCCAGATGATCAGGGAATCCTCTCCTAAAGAATTCAGTTCCCCGAACTTGACCTTGCTTGGTGACTTCAGAGTGAAGAAGAGAATGACTGCTGGATTGAAAGAGAAATTTTTTATTCTTTGGCCACATTGTGATTGGCTGAGAAATAACATCATGATGCCTGTTGAGTGACCGACCGCTCCCAAGGAGGCTTCCCTCAATCGACAGCTACAGGAAGCCTGGAAACAGCCACTACAGATGTGGTGCTGCCGGAGACTTTGCAAGGCTATCCTCTTGCAAATAAGATCACAGCGTCACATGGTAAAATCCAGATCTGTCTTAGCTGGAAGGACCTGTCCATCACCTATCAACTCCTTCACTTTGTAAATACGCCTTCAATGTCACGAGGACTGGCCCCAACATTATCGCACTGGTGCTCATGATGCTCTGTAATGTAGGGTGGGCATCAGGGTTTCCATTTCAGATGAAAAAGTGAACTCAGAAGCTGTTCAATGAGTCACCCAAAGTCACACACAGCTAGTCAGGGAGAAGGAGCCTCAACCATGGTTGTATCCTCTGAGTTTGGTGACTAGCCGTTGCCAAGCTTACAAAGCAGGACCCAAAATTCATCAAGGTGAGGTAGCTTCCTGCAGTCCCCCATAGCTGACACTTGAGCACAGATCCTGATCATTTAGCAATGCCTAAGTGAGCAGTCATTGCTCAAGGCACGGACACATGTCACCCAGGGCAGCATTCTGCTTCCTTCCTTCCTGTTCTGAGTGTCCCAGGGATTTGCCCGCCTGCCCTTTTCTTTTTCTCCCACTATTTTCCCAGTTGGACTCCACCGAAAGAAATGACACAAACCCTGTGACACTCACACCCTCTTTCTCCCTCTCTTCCTCAGAGAAGCAGGACCCGCTCTTTCAGGTTTATGGGGCTTGTAGCTGTTGTTGTTTTGTTTTAAATTTAATAACCATGGGGAAAAATAAGACAAGTTAATGAAGTACCAATGCTTCCAGTTACTAGAAAATTTTAAAATGATGGTAATCATTTTCCTAGGATAATAACTCTTAAGTGCTTAGTGTAAGGCCTGTCCTACTAGATGCTCAGTTGGTGACCGAGATCCTCATCATATTATAATTATTCTTGGCCACTCAGCTAATTAGACAGAACCAATATTTGAACCTAGGCCTGGCCTTCGGACTCCTTGCCCAGAGCTCTTATGCGGCTGTCTGACCGGGTTGTAATGCTTAAATTAAGCAGGTGCGTGAGAGAGGTGGTGACCCTGGGGGAGCAGGGAGCAGGGCTAACAAGGTGAGGCCGATTACAGCTTATCAGCTACTCAGGAAGGGTCATCGGGGGTCAGTCCCTGCAAGGCTGCAGGACACGCAGGACTAAGACTCCATGTGTATATTGCTTGGCTTGTTGACAGGAAAGCTAAAGGATTTGTTTGCTTGGAGAAGAAAAGACTGATGAGAGGCAGGGGCAAAAACTACTTACTTGTGCTGCCTGCTTTGCTAGTAGGGTGCAAACTTTTTTTCCTTTGGGTCCAGAGAAAAAGGAGGATATGGTGAGAGAGGAAGATTTGGGGAATCCCGAAGGCATTGGAGGTCTGGGGAAAGCAGACAGTGCTTTCTTTAGCTTCAGACTTCTAGACTATAGCAATCTTCTAGACTGGCCAGAAAATCACCTGACTCCCCATCTCCAGCCCTACTCCCCTCCCTGCCCCCAGCACTGCCCCCACACTCATGCATTCATTCCCATCTCTGCCGGAGACCACTGCAAAGCCCGGTGAATCCGTCTTCCTCTCAGTTCCTCCCTAACAAGGCTTTTCCAAGACTCCCCTTCCCAGAGGGACACCTGCCCTCCTCCCCCAGGCCGGCCATGTGGAGTCTGTCTTGTTCCTCCCATCTCTTTACACTTGTGTATTTGGTCGTTGACGCAGGGGCTGACCCCACATGTTATATTACCGCGTGCAGAGCACATTCAGCAGGCGAATGACTTACAGCACATGCCTGGTTTTCTGTTCTTTCTATTAGGGGCGTGATTTAGAAGATGAATGTTTATAACATGACCCTAGGAATTTCATCCTCCTCTGGAAAATTGTGTAGGAGAGAATCCTAATGGACAAAAAATAATGTCTTCTGGGCTCTGGCCAAACATTTGGACTCGTTTTAAAAGCCTTTGTGTTCACCTTCTACTGTTTATCGTAATCTCACTGCCTCACCGTAGTCCCTAGCTCACTCTGAGAAGAGTGGTGACAAATGAGCGTCTCATTTGTTTTCATGGAGAAACCACTTTGCAGTGATGATGTGTTAATTCTGTAGTAAGTGACTTCTTGACCAAGCACCTTAAAAGGCCATACAGCTCTCCTCTCTTGCACTACATTTGAGGGGGAGCAGGAAAGAACATGAAAGGTGAATCAGATTCAAGTGCTGGGGGTATCCACATGGAAGAGCAGCTTCTTGTTAATGGAAAACAGCTCAGCAGTGTCTGTCTCCTGGTAGGTCCTTGGGAGGTGGTGGCAGGGTGGAATGGCTCAGGATTTCTTGTCGATCCTGGTTCCATCACATGGGAAAGTGACACAACCACTCAGAACCTCAGTTTTTTCTTCCTCTCAAGGCTATGGCAAAGATTAAATTAGTTGAAGTATGTATAAAGAGGAGAATAATTTAAAAATACTTTCTGTTGTGTTTTTCTTTGGCAGATTTTTTTGCCACCATTATGGCCCTAGGGAGAAAGAAGGAAGTAGATGCTACCTCAGGAAGGGAAGGGTGTCATGTAGACAGGAAGGAGAACTGGAACCCAGAAAGGGTTCTGAAAAGTAAAATAACTTTGAAGAAATCTAGAGCAGAGAGGTTCCGCTGGGCAGAGACAGGAGAAAATGGTTAAGGGCCTTTAAAGAATTACGGCATTAAACATGACATTTCTTAGGCTATGTGATTGGAAAAGGCAAAGTGGTAGCAAAATGATCTGGGATAGGGCATAGATTTTCTTCAAAAAATGAGGTTAACATGGGAATTCATAAGTTTTCTGGGGCTTAGAGATGACTGTACCAGCCCCAGGTAAAGCTTCCCCATGAAGAAAAAGAATCCCCAAAGATGGCTATGGAGTAGACCTTATTTAGGTAGGGGCTAGGGAGAAAGTCACGCCTCTGTAATACCAAGAAGCTCTGTAGTGCACATCTATCTAGCTGTCCAAAGACCAGTGAACATGCTGCATGATAGAGCCAGCAGTTAGATGCCACCAACATCCACCAGACAATTTGAGGTGACCAGTACCTGAAGCCAACAGAAAACCATGAGTTTAATTGGCTATGGACTTTAGCCACAGGTATAAGACAGGTGTCCAGGATACAGACCTAGCCAGCCACACTGGGTCAGAAACTCAGCTGGTGAACCCTCTTCCTCCAAATCATGAGGATGGATGAGTGTCCCTCTTCAGCCAGGTGCCATCTTGGTTGGGGGGAAAACTTACAGGATTAAATATTTTCCCAGAGATACTTAGCTTACTATAAAGATTCTATTTAAACTTTAAGAGATTGTTTTGAATCCAAAGATTTCTGAAAATGGAAAATTTTCTATCCCCTGTCCATTCTCCATCCTCTGGCCCAGTAGGATGGGGACGGACTTATGAGAATTCATCACAGAGAAATAAAAAGGTACATATTACTTATATATTAACCCAACTATGTATTTAATAGCACCACAGATAGAAAACAATGCATGTGTTCTTTTAAATGTAATTGAAAGCGTCAAATTGGGTAGAATGCTCCAGTACGAAAAGCTTCTCATTTCTGGTGTATTAAGTACTGCTGATACAGATTAGAAAGAAAGCTTGTACATATTTATTGGTCACAAGCTGATATTATTTATAACACTGAAAGGAAAGAAAAATGGAAATAGTTCATTATATTTCAGTTAGTTTATTTTTCATACTGAACATAGTTAAGATCTTTTCCTGGTACTCCACAAGTATGAAGCGGGGGCAGTGAAGACCTCATAGCAATGTCCCTTTTTCCAGTACAATGACATTTGCACTAGTTGTGGTGTTCTTCATCCTTCTCCTTCCTGGGGCTCCAGGGTTTGGGCCACCAACTTAGCCAACTGCTAAAAAATTTTTGCTACTATCTCTTTCCAACTTTATTACAGATTTCTTCTCATTATTTTGTCAATCTTCTTCATTTAATTAGCACAAGTGTCCTCTATCAAAGATATTATTACCTCCATTTTAAATTTTTTTTTTTTTTTGAAACAGAGTATTGCTCTGCTGTCCAGGGTAGAGTGCAGTGGAGTCATCATGGCTCACTGCAACTTCACACTTTTGGGCTCAAGTGATCCTCCTGCCTCAGCCTCCCAAGTAGATGGAACTACAGGCACGAAACATGACTCCCTGGCTAATTTTTCTATTTTTAGTAGAAATAGGGTCTCACTCTTGCTCACGCAGGTCTCGAACTCCTGACCTCAAGTAATCTTTCCCCATTGGCCTCCCGAAGTGCTAAGGTTACAGGCATGAGCCACGGCACCAGACGCTATTATCTCCATTTTGAAGATAAAGAAACAATGGATCAACAGAATTAAAAGAAGATATTCCTAAATATTTATTGCACATAAAAATGATGAGAAGTTTGGCCTGAGCCCCAGTCTTTGTTAAAGGTATGATTCTTACAGGAGGCCTGACCAGCACAGCTGTAATACGAGGGTTGAAAGTGGATGCCAGAGTGCCCTAGCCTGGCCTCTTCAAATCATGGAATTCTAGGAATCAGGCTGAGGAGTGGAGAAAGGAAATAGTCATGCACCACATAAGAACATTTCACTCAACAACAGACTGCACACATGGCAGTGGTCCCATGAGATTCTAATACCATACTTTTACAGTGCCTTTTCTATGTTTAGATAGACAAATGTTTGCCATTGTGTTACAGTTGCCTACAGTATTTAGTACAGTAACTTGCTGTACCAGTTTGTAGCCTAGGAGCAACAGGCTACACCACACAGCCTAAGTCTGCAGTAGCCTGTACCATGTAGGTTGATGTAAATACACTCTATGAGGTTCGCACAATGATAAAATTGTTTAACAACACATTTATTAGAATGTATCCTTGTCATTAAGAGACCTATGACTGTTGTCTGCTCATTCTGCCCTTTTTTCCTTTGAAAATTTCTCCAGAGAAGACTACCAACCAGAGACAATAAGTGACCCATTTTTAGATATCTGACTTTTGTACCTAGGTAAGAAAAACAAACAAGAATTCATAAAGTAGAATAGGTACCTGCTACAGGTTGAATATGCTCCCCAAAGTTCATGTGTTAGAAACTTAATCTTCAAATTATGTTGATGGTACTTGGAGGTAGGGCTTTGGGAGGTAATTAGAGTTTGATGAGGCCATAAGAATGGGGCCTCCATGATGGAACTGGTGGCTTTATAAGAAGAGGAAGAGAGAGTTGGCTGGCACATACTCTTTCTCTCTCATCATGTGATGCTGCCATGTTATGACTCAGCAAAAAGTCCCTTGCCAGGTGCTGGCACCTCAATATTGATCTTTCCAGCTTCCAAAACTATGAGAAATAAATTTCTTTTCCTTATAAATTATGCTGACTCTGGTATTCTGTTATAGCAACACAAAACAAAGGCAAAGACAGTAACTTTTTTCCGCTATCAAAACAGAAGATAAGAGTTGGAGTTCTCAAGGAATTCCCCACAAATCTGAAGTAAACCACAAACCTGCAAAGCTACTTAGAAGGTGTCTGTCAACCCCCCAGGCTTCCTGCAGATCTGAATTCCTTCTCAGCTGTGTGTGTGTTTGGGGGGGGGCGGTCAGGGCTTGAGAGGGATAGTGATGGTGTGGGTGTGTTCTCTTTAAACCATAGCTGTTGAGAGTTTTGACCACATTAGTGCCAAATGTAGGAATTCAAAACCTAATTTTGACCCTTCTTTCAAATCCATTTCACCTAGAAATCCATTATGTGAGAAGAAACACGAAAGTGTTCATACTCCCTACCAGTCTGAGGTGACCAGGGAGTAGCTTATGTTTTTTGTTTTTCTTTTTTCCCCCAAATGAAATATTACTGGGCAGGCCAATACACACAACAGCTTAAGGCTGGCAGCTCTGGGTGAAACAAGCGGCCAACAGGAGCCCCACCCTCTGTCCTAGATCTTTCTTGTCCTCCCGCACATCCCTGGAACATCCCTTCGCAACCCCACGGGCTCCACAGAGTGTAGTTTGGAAATCACTACATATATGAAAAATATCAGCAAGGAAACTGCATGTGAAGAATTATTACTAAGGGCTGCCATAAGCATCATGTTCGTACTTTGGGGAATTGTGATTTGTTAACCAAATAAGAACTTGCCACCATTTCTTCAAGGGTACTTTACCCTAGGAATGCTGTGCACGCAGAATAGGTTTATTGCATTGCCACAGTGACCATTTTATATTTTAGCAAACACTGTCCCTTTGCTTTGTTTCTATTTAAATATTCAAATTAGACGTAATTTTTATTGACCCAGAAACTATACTGGATTTTACAAGAGTCATTAAAATGTCTAAAAACATGTGTCTCAGGGAGCTCTCAAAATAGACAGTATGAAAAAAAAACTCAAATATATATATAAAGCAAAACAACAATCAAAAGTGTGAGTAACAATTCAAGACAAGTGAAGAGATATTATAGGACAATATGTGATGAAAAGTCCAAACCTATTGTCTGGGAAATAATTGCTGTAGGGATTCAGTGCTAAAATTGCCTTATATTGCAGTGGCATCCTATTAATCCTTACGGTATCTAGAAAAATGAAGGAGGCCAAATTCTGCTCTCCTGGGCCCCGGTCGTGTCTCACCTGGAATGTTCGCTTAGTTCTGGGCATCTCACTTTAAAAGGAACATGATCCAAGGACAGTGGGGCTTTAATGTGAAATCATGTCTGGTGAGGAAGTGTTGATAGAGTTGTAGCTGCTTTGTCTGGAGAGATTGGAGCGTCCATGTGATCCTTACCTCACTGGGGATTTTCATGAAAAAGAATATGGCCAGTCTCTCTACAACCTCTTCTCTCCCACCGCTCCAGTGGGGCTGACACCAGGGGGTGCCATTGACACAGATTACAGCGTGAAGTGTGTCCCTTAGAGCTGTGCAATTCAGTGGCCCGGTCACTGCCTTTGTAAAAAGGGATTTGAGTTTTTCCATGTGGCTTCAAAAGGTAAATAAAAACTAAAAGGCCAGAAAACAAGGGTAGTAAGACTTGGGCTTAAGATAAGGATATTCTGACAGTGGAGATGCAGGTGTTGGGGCAGCTCTAAGACGTAGGTGTTTGGAAAGGAGCCTTGTGGAAGGGAGTCCGTGCTTCTAAGATTGCTAATAATGATAGCAACCAGTGAATTGTGCTTTTGCGACGTGACTGGCCTTGTGGTGTTTTATGTTTTTTACAAGTTTCTCCTTAATCACCTCAACAACACTCCCAGGTGGGAACTATAATTATCTTTATAGATGAAGAAACTGAAGTTTGGATAAGTTGCATTACTTTCTTAAGGATACACAGAGAATGAATAAAAGAGTTGGAATTTGAGCTCAGGTCTGAGTCCAGGATGCAAACTCTTAACCATTATGCCACATTGCCTCTCAATAGAATCCGTCTTTCTTGGTGTGGTCAGCTATGCAATTGTGGTTGAACTTGATCTACCGATAAAATTAGAACTTGACCTTGTACATTAAATGATAAAATCATTTCTGTGGAGCAGGGGTAGGTGAGCTGAATTTGTCTTGTTCTCACTACGCACCGATATCCATACCTGGGACTCAGGGGTAAACCTGCACACCTGGGCTCCAGGTGAGGAAAGATGCCCTACACATAGCTTATGCCTGCAAATCCGATTCTATCGCTTCAGGCATCCAATGCATGAAAGATGTACAGAGGCTTATATTTTGATTTTGTCATTTCCCAAATGTCCTTTCCAAAAATAACATCTTATGGAGGCAAGATGTGGCCTTATAGAGCTGCTGGTGGGAGCCAAAAGGACACTCAGTGCCCACTGCCACTTTGGGAACACTGAGATGAAAGGGAGAGGCAAAGCCTTTATGTGCGCCTCGGACAGCTGCAGCTCTCCCATTGCTAGTGCTGTGTCTGTGCAGGGAAGACCACGGTGAGACCCTCACGGAGGCTCTGTTAGTGCTAAAACAGATGTTCCTTCAGTACTCACGTCTTAGGTGGCCACTTTCATGGGGTGGAAAAGGATAATCTAAACCTTCCTGTTCTTGCCAAAATAACCATGTGTAGGTCTTTGTTCTGTATGTCTATGGAACACACAGATAGATTTCCAAGCAGTGGGAACCTCCTATCCTGTTAGGTCTTTGGACAAACTCTTGTTCTGCCCATTTCACCCAGTTTCCTGAAATCCTGGCAATAGGGCTCCCATGGCTGGAGACTGTGAGAGCCTCCTTTGTAAGGAGAGTTTTCACAGCTAAAGCTATCAAAGCAGGCAGTGAAGGGCACTGGGCTTCGAGCCAATTACAGTGATGACAGGTATTGCCTGGCTGCCCAGGCTGAGAGGTTGCCCCTCTGCACGTCTGTCTGGCTTGATGCCAGGGAGGAAGGTGCTGGAATTACTGCCCAGGGGCTGCAGTTGGTTATGCCTGGCCACAAGGGAGGATGGCAAAAGACTGACCTATTGCTCCTTTAAAAACTTGGGGATCCTTATGCTCTTTAAGCTGATAGAGAAACAAGCTGGAGCAATAAAACTAATCCTCCAAAGCAACCCAAACATGGAAGCCGGAAATTTATATTCAAACCTTTCCTCCATTTTCTTTCTTCATGAATTTGAGGCATTTGCAGCAGAAGGAGAAAATGGAATGAAATGGATTTAGAAAAGAGAGAGAAGTAGGTTATAGAGTTATACAGAGAGGCAACACGACAAAGTAGAAAGACAAATGAACTTGGAGCAAGAACACTCAAATGTGGGCCGGCCTCTGAGTGCCTGTGTGGCCCTAGGCAAGTTGCCTTTCAGCTCGAAGACCTGGGTCTCTATGATCTCTTTCAGCTGTAAGATTAAGACCTAAAAGTTCTTGGTTATATAAACAGAATTATTCCAAGACTGTGATTATCCCCATAATCAAGAACTATTTATTAAGTAAGCACCATTGTGCGATTTTCTAAAGATAAGAGCAAGAAGACACAGTCCTTATAGGCTAGATAGCTGAGACATGCACCAACGACTGAGCATGTGAGGTCTAAAAATTCAACTAATTTATGACATGAATTCATGATATCAATTGAATAAGCAAGAAAAAAAAGTTCATATCATGGGCAATGAGTAAAAGGAATCCACAGAAGCTACATTTTTTAACAGGGGACATTCAACTCCTGACTTTAGGATGGTAGCTTCTATTCTGATTACTTAAGAGCCTGAGTTGCACTGGGACTCTCTGGTCTGGGGTGTGACCCAAGCATCTGCATGGCAGAGTTGTGGCCCATTGCCATTTGCAACCGATACAAAGGGTGATGGATCAAGCAGAAGGAACACTTGTGGGGTTGACGATCAGAAACGCTGAGGACAAGGGCTGCATAGTCACACATACTGGAGAGGATTTCTTTTTATGGATGGCCCGGGTCAGCCTGGGGAGACTAAGATGTTTAATTCACTTAACCAACACCCAGTAAGGAGTGGGACCAGAATTCGACTCCAGAGCTAAGAGTTTTAACCACCATTCTATATTGCCTGCTTCAGATTGTTGCCAACCTGGGCAGCTGTAACTGCCACTCCTAACCAAGGGACATCGTCAACATTAGTGGTTCTCACATTAGGCTGCACATTAGACTCACCTGGAGAGCTTTGTAAAACCCTCCATACCTGGGCTCACACTGAGAAATCCCAGTTTTCTTGGTTTAAGGAGGGTCCTACGCACCAGTACTTTTATAAATGTCTATCTAGGTGATTCTAAATGCAGTCAGGGTATGAATCACTGATGTCCATAATGAAAAATGTCAGACTCCAAAGAAATCAGACTCTGGTTCACGACTGCCTTCATGGCAATGGTAGGTATTCATGGAAGATTTGAACTGATTGGTTAATAGCTTGTGGAAGTGGATACAAATCTTTGAATCCTCTAAGGGTTGATGAGGCTCTGGACACACGGGAACTCTGGTCTTGGTGAAAATTCCCTGCATGCCACAGGCCTCCATTGAAGAAATCACACAAAGGAACACTGCAGGGAATTCATTCTGGTCTCAAGTAGTTACATGGATGTTTGTTGCAAGGAGATAAATTTAACCATTTAAGTTCCTATTGATGAGCGAACACTCTCCCCCTCCTCTCTGGTTTCCAGAAGCAGGGATTTTCCAGAAATAGGGATTTCCCCTAAACTCTCCTTACTTCTTACCTCACTGCTCATGCCCTGTGGAAGCGAGGTGACTTCTCTGATGGTGACTAAGGGAAATGAATCTGCACATGTAGCCTGGGCCCTTTCTCCCTCTCTTCCCTGTGGGAGCCACTTCCCCTGGAACACTGCCACGTTCTGCTCTGCTTTGTCATGTCTACCAGGTCCCTCAGTGGGAAGGCTTAAGTTTTCTAAGGCGGCCCATAAGTGTAGTGATGCTTCCTAATGCCAGGGTACAGAGCTAGCCATGCCACACTTCCTTGCTGTTCTCATGAGCCAAGGTGATATTTTGATTTCCCTTTCCTTATTCTTTATCTCTTCATTAGTACATAACTTGGATGGGGAAAAAAGAGATTTGTATTGACTTCTTAAATAAATCCTTTCAATTCCTTTTTTTTTTTTTTTGAGACAGAGTCTTGCTCTGTTGCCCAGGCTGGAGTACAATGGTGTGATCATAGCTCACTGCAGCCTCCAACTCCTGGGCTCAAGCAATCCTCCTTGTCTCAGCCTCCCAAGTAGCTGGGATTACAGGAGTGCGTCACCAGGCCAGGCTAATTTTTAAATTTTTTTTGTAGAGATGATGTCTTGCTATTGCCTAGGCTGGTTTTGAACTCTTGGCCTCAAGTGATCCTCCCGCTTCAGCCTCCCAAACTGCAAGGATTATGGGTGTGAGCCACTGTACCTGATCTCAATTCCTTTCAAAATGTCATTTTTCCCTAGCTGATTCTTCTCATAACAAAAGAAATAAGAAAATACTACAAATTCTCTCCTTATCTGTACTATCCCACCATTATATAATACTACAGGCCTCATTATAACGTATTAGCCTTTCCTTGAAATAATAATCATCAACCCATTTGTAATCCATATGTTTCTACCCACAAGTGACAACCAGAATTTCAGGATTAATTGCAAGAGCTATAAAGAGCTTTTTGGACTTTTCCCTAAAAGCCTCCATGAATAGCAACAGGATAAGCAGTAACCCCAGGCTTCAGTTGTCCCCACTGCCATGTCAGGTTACAATGCTTTATTTCCTAAATAGAGGCCAAAAGAAATGGCATTTCAGGACTTCCAGAGTCTGTATGACATGAAAAGCTCACTCTAACCAAGGAAACCAGACCCTTGTCATCTGACACCAATGATGTGCCCTTCCCCTGGCTTACAGGGATGTGGAGGAGGAGGAGCAGATAACCTTCAGCCTAAATAAGTAATACCATCATTATTCTGGAATCTTTCTGAAGCATGGCTGGTTACAGTGGAATTCCACAGGGCACGTGTCCCTCTTGGACTCTATCCAAAAGGGAAAGTTATCAGAAGGACCTCATTATAACATGGGCCCCAGGGGCGGTGTCAGTCGGCAGGCTTCGGGGTAGCTGGTCAAATTCTGGTGCTAGTCGGTCTGATCACGACGTGCCTGTTAATATAGTCAAGCCTCAGTTACATAATCAACAGCTCAGTTTGTCACTCATCCATTCCTTGTTCCCTCATTGCCTCATCGAGCTTCTAACCTATTCACTGGACAACTCCGAGTGTCTGGCAAAATGAGTGCCTCTTGTTTGAAATGCCTAATCCAGAGGATTTTCTCACAATTCATTGTTTTCTGTCACCGGCACCTCTGCTCCACGCTGTGCCGGTGGGTAATTGAAGTTGCCGATGGCGGTAGGATTCTGCTAATGGACTCAGTTCTCCCATAGGGGTCTGCCGCCAAGGCAATGTCACAACAGCGGAAGGAAGAGTCCATCTGGCCAGGCTCAGGCGGAAAAAGGCCTTCTGAAGCTGCCTCGAGGCTCTCACTGGCTTTCGACTGAAAACCATCTTGGCCCCATCCACCAGTGTAAGCGATTTAATGACAGCGTGCAAAGCACCAAGCTCGGACAGAAAGAAGAGATGAGCACAGCCCAGGAACTTGGACTCCAGAACAGCAGCCTAAGCACAGGTTATTTTTCTACGGTATTTGACGAGAACAAACGAAGTAAGAATTTTCCTTTTGTTCATCTGGCTTCAGCATTGTTTACTTTCTTTTCATCATTCTGAACAGTGCTTCCAGCTCTGGCAGCATTTCTGTCCTAAAATCTTATTGTCAAAGGGTTATTTCTCAGCTGTTTCAAATCACATCTGACCGAGTGAGAGCTTTGCCTGGGCGCCTCACTTTACCTGAGAAGAAATAAAGTTCAGCCTTTAAATGACAATATTGATTGTCCACAGCTTTAAGTTTTCTACACTTAAGTGGCAGGCTTCATTTAAAAAAAACTGTTTTGCCTCATCAAAAATGAACTATGGTAGAACTCCCAACTCTGCTGGCATCTGGGTGATGACTTGACACCGTGTTTTGGGCCATCACCGCACTGCCTCATGTCAGGTTTTCACTGCGTGCAGAGTCGGTCTCTGTCAGCGGTGGTTTTGTCCACTGTGGTTTTGAGGCAATGAGGTTCTATCCTTGTGCTTGAAATTTTGAAAATATACAAGTTTTAAACATTTGCGAAGTCTAATTCAGTCCTCTTTAGAAAGCAACCTGATTTGCTGTTATTCTTTTCCTCAGTCGGGGAACGTGTGGGGCAGTGTAGACTTTATGTGCTGCCCTTCTGGAACAGGAACAGTATATTGGCGTGGAAAAATGAGCCCTTGAGCTCTGTGATGATTTGTGAAAAGCGCAGATAATTTAGCACACATTTTGCTGACACCTGTGAAAAGGAGGCGTGGGAGAGAGTGCAGCACGATGGCCGTGGGGCCACACTGCAGAGCCGGACTGCTCAAGTCAAGTCCCAGCTCCTTCCCTGTGCTGCCCTCAGTGGTGGCCCCACAATGTAGGTGCACCTCCTAATCCCCAGAATCTGGACATGTGACCTTATTTGGAAAAAGGGTCTTTGCAGATGTAATTGCATTAAGGATCTCTGAGATGAGGTCATCCTGGATCCCCAGAGCGGGTCCTATATCCATTGACAGGTGTCCTTATAAGAGACAGACGAGGAGAAGGCACAGACCCAGAAGAGAAGATCGTATGAAGACAAAGGCAGAGATTAGGGTGATGCTGCCACAGGCCAAGGAATGACTGGTGCCTCCAGGAGCTGGAAGAGGCAAGGAAGGAGTCTCCCTTAGAGCCTTTGGAGGGAGCGCAGCCCTGCTGGCACCTTGACATTGGACTTCTGTACTACAAAACTGTGAGAGATGAACGTGTTGTTTTAAGTCACCCGATTTGTGGTAATTTGCTATGGCAGCAATGGGGAAACCAAATACACCACTTACTGCCTGAGTGATCTTGGCAAAGTTATTTAACCTCTATGAGTCAGTTCCTTTAAAGGATGCCCAGGGTTGCTGTGAGGATAAAATGCTGAAGCACAGGTAACTGGCTTAGGACGTGCTATATGAGTGGTTTCATCATGGCCGCAGCAAATGCAATAGAGCTTAGATTTCACCCAGGCAGTGCTGGTTAAAAGAGTCACAGTCTGGGAAGCAGGACATTTCTGGAAGAAACTGCCTCAGCTAATCTCAGTGCCTCAGTAGTATTTCCCAAACAGCTGAAGAATACGAAGCCAGAGCAGGGTTCCCTACAAGAGCCGTTGTTTAAATGCCTCTAATCTGACTGGCTTTGGAGATGTGCGACTTCTGGAGGTTTATGTGCTGGGACTTTACCAGTGTTTATATTAAAAACCACATGTATGTTTCCTCAAACCCGTGTTTTCTGTGAGCCTTGATCTGCCTGTCTCAGTAGCTGGAAGGACCCCACCTCAGAGGGGAGGGACAGCTGCCTCTTTGCCTAGAGACAGCAGCTACAGTGGGTCTGTAGGGAGAGCATTTCTCAGGGCACACGGAGGGGAGTGGTGCCCAGGAGGCTGCACTTTCTGGCCTCAAAGACCCCTTCTCACTCTCAGGAGCAACAGTTCTATTTTTTCCATAAATCACAGGAAGGCATAGTTCTAAAAGGGGAGTGTCCTCTCAGAAGAAATCATAGATGTTGATACCCCATGTCTTAGTGAAGACTCAGAAAGTTTTAGAGTTCAGAAGAGATTTGCAAACCATTTTGACCAACTTCCCCATTTTTTAGATGAGGAAAATGAGGCTGAGCCAGGCACAGTTGCTGAATCGAGTACACAGAAGGAGCTGGTGGCAGCCAGCTCTGTCTCAGGTTCTCCACTCAGTTGTTTGTTCTAGGAAGCAGACCTGGGTGACAGAGACTTCAGAGCCCAGAGCAGACATTAGGGCTTGTGTATGCAGGACTGCCAGTTCTAGGGCTCAGTCTGGGCATCACTCAAACCTGAATTTGGTTCTGTGGCCAAGTGGGCCAACGCTTGGCTCGTCCAGCATCTTCTCGACTTCCTCAGTCCATCCAGGGACCTGGCTTCCTGTGTCGGAATTCCAGCTGAGCACATTCCTCGGCAAGTGCTTGGGCAATAACATGACCTCTCGGACCCAGTCTACTGGCCTCTAAAGTGTGATAATGGCAGCACCTACCTCACTGAGGCCTTGCATAGTATCTTATTTCATCTTCACCCTGCCTAAGTGTCCAGGATTTAGCAAGCTCCCATAAACATTAGTTATTATTATTGCTTAATATGAGCAGTATTTTAAATAATAAAGTGGGAGAAAGCAATGTTACCTGCTCTACGCTGACCACAGAACTTGTAGCAAGGAGAATTCTATGTGGAACACACAGGCCATTCCCTGAGTTCATCCCATTTGGAAGAATTGGTGTTGTCATGTATGGGACATGAAGATTAGGAATGGCCATTTCCAAACTGGAGAATTCCTTAGTGACTTTTTCTCCATTGTGATTCATCTGTTGTGCCCTTCATTTTCAGTGGTCATGGTTGTTCGAAACCCACCATGAATTAAGGGCACATTGCACTGTTGTAAGCCCAGCGCCATCATGACCGAAGGATCTCCAGTTCTGCAAAGCTGGCTGGCAGGCGGAACGATGGATAGAGGCTTCCTTTCCAAATGCTTGCTGAGCGTTGTGGACATCCTCACTTCTAGGGGAATGCAAGTGCCTCAGCATACATTTCTGGTGATCAGAAAGAAGGCAGTAGTAACTGAGTTACCCTTCTGGACAAAACGATGGCTCTCTCATTGAGAGAGGTTAAGAAGCTGATTATTTTCCCCTCTGCATTCACTATTTATTGCATGAGATTTCAGGAGATGAGGATAAAAAGCAAGTTTATAGAGATTTCATGAGATTGTATAAATAAAATAAAGTAATATCTGGGACAGATATACCAAAGAAAATTGAACCCACGACATCTAACTTTGTAGTCCATACTCAGTCAGAACTCCCATTGAATTAAAGCAAAGACTGCTTAATTATGTACACAAAATGCCTTTAAAGTTCTTCCATAAATCTGGAGGAAAAAAGAATAGTCTGTTTAGAGCTACTAAGGTAAAATTCCTTATTGTGGGCTTAAAGGCACTTACTTGCACAAGTGGTTCCCAAATTTCCTTTTTTATTTTTTAATTATAAATAAGAAAGAACGAATTCTACCCTTACAACTTCCACTCCATTGCAGCCTCCAGGCACAGAGGAGAGAGTTCTGAGAAAAAAGGAAAGCTTAATTCTAGGCCTCTAATAGTGGAGTTATAGTCAGATTGAACATTGATTACACTTAAATCCACCATATTTTTGCTTTGAAAACCACATATTTTTTTTAACATCTTGAATGTTTTACATTCATTGAAAAATTCTCCCTACATATTAAGAACTTTATCATAAGCTTTACTTTATTTCTTAATTTTTCTTTTCAGATAAGTGAGAGAATCAAGTGGAATGACTAATAATTTGTAAGTCATCAAGTTAACATAGAAATTCTGGGAATTCTAGCTCTCTCTTGGTGCTTGCCACCAATTCGTTGAAATCATGCAGTTCCTACATGGAGGCAGCATGGTCCCTAGGGTGTGCAGGAAGGGGCAATGTCTTGGTTCCAGCTGTAAGAGAGCTGACTGCTGCTGCAACTCAGAGCTGAGCAATGGCTCAGGGAGCTGGCTGGCATGGGGGAAGGAAGTGGCTATGGAGAGTTGCTGCTAAACAACGGGAGCCCCAAACTAGATGCAATTGATCGAGTCATCCCAGCTCCAACACCTACAGTTATGAGAGTGATGATGTTGAGATAGCCTTGCAGGCTGCATGGGTCCATTTGTCATTCGTTTGAGTATTCCTTCATTACAGCTCTTAATGCTACTGAACTGTGATCACATGACTTGGAAATGTATGACATGAAGGAGTTGGGGATGGGAGGAGAGGATTTGCCCTCAGTCCCACAGCCCCTGAGAGGTTGACTTGTCTTTATATAAAATAGCTATCAACTAAATTGAGACCATAAGAGTTATATCTTTAAAGATATCATATAGTTGCATTTATAAAAAGTATTCACAACCATCATTTCATAAATTTTTCCAGTATCCATGGAAATGAGCAGGGATTCTTATTCTCATTTTACCAAGGAAGAGAGAGTCCCTGTACTACATATGGGAAAAGTACTTGATCTCACTAGCATGAAAAGAAGTATACATTAAAACAAGAAAGCATATAATATTTTGACTTTCAAACTAGCAAGGATATATATAGATTATCAAATTAGCAAGATTTAATAAATAGATAATGTCTTATGCTGGCAGGGCTGCACTGAGATGGAAATTCTCTTTCTGCTGGTGGTAGTATGCACACATTGGTTAAGACTTTCTGAAAAGCAATTTACAAAGTGTATCAGGGCCTTTAAAAGTATTCATACCTTTGGATTTAGTAATTTTATTTCTGAGATTTCCTTGTAAGGAAGCAAGAAGAAGTGTGAACAAATTTTGCATACAAAAATATTTCTCATAATATTCTTTATAATGGTGAGAAGTTGGAAATAACATAAATATTTGACCATAGGAAATGGTTATGATACAACTACGTAATGGAATATTATGGAGTCCCTAAAAATAATGTGTTTAAAGAACTTCTAACGACATGAGAAAAAATTCAGAGTATATTGTTAAGTGGAAAAAGCAGGATGAAAGACTTATATAATAGCATGATCACAGTGATATAAAACATGTATGTAAATCCATTCAAACTAGACTGGAAGAAAATATTACTTAGTTAACTTGCCCACGCTCACACAGCTGCCAAGCAGAGGAGCCAGCACCTACACCCAGTTCTGACATTGATCCCAATGTTTTCCCCATCCCATTGTGTCTCTGAAAACATTTAGTTTGAGCAACACATTATTGTTTGTTTAAGTTATTAGAAAACAAATCATTCATGAAATTAAGCTAGAGCCCATTATTACTTTGATTAGATCCAGGAATACAAGTAAGCTTTGGGATATTTCTCGACTTCCCCAGTCCTGCAAGCTGCTGATACTCACATTTAGAACACTCAAGTATGCTGAGCCCACTGTCAAAATTCAGGTTCCAAAATGTATTACCTGCACTAGATATGAAACCCTCTCAACATAGAGAACCGTAAAAATCCAATATAGAAGATGACTATTTTTTCCAGGAGTTTTCAAATTGAACTAAACAGCAAAATTACTGGGATGATTTTCTCAAAATATATATCTGGCTCCTACCCTAAGAGATTCTATTTCAGCATGTCAGGGTGGAGTCCTGGCCTTTGTATTTTAAAAAGTACTCTGGGAAAAATCCTATTGAAACCATTCTAACCCATGGTAGAAATGTGTCTGATGAGATCCCTACCTGTACAATGAGTTACATGTGGTGATTCCACTGTTTAAGTTTGGAAAAACTCCTCCTTGAAATCAGGATTCATTTATAACGAGCATACTGGCCACTGAATCCTGTAATCACTTGGCTCATCCACTCATGGGTAATGGGGGAATCACTTTCTCTTCCATTGTTGCCTGCATTGGTTATTTACTGCTGCTTACCAAATGACCCTCAAAGTTTAGTGGCTTCAGACAACAAATATTTATCATCTCATAGTTTATGTGAATCAAAAACCTGGGCACAGCTAAACTGGGTGCTCCTGGGTCAATGTCTCTCCTAAGGTTCCAGGCAAGCTGTTGACCAGAGCTGGGGTCTCATCTGAAGGCCAGACAGGGAGAGACGGGGAGAGAATCTGTTTCTGAGCTCATTTATGTAGTTATTGGCAGATCTCTATCCCTCTTCACTGGGCTAACTCACAACTGTAGCTGACTCCCCACAGAAAGAACAATCAGAGAGAAAGAGAGAGAGAGAGAGAACAAGAAAGAGAACAAAAGAGAGCAAGAAGATGTGAACCCAAGATGGAAGCCACAATCTTTTTATCATCTAAGCTTGGAAGTGACATCCCATCATTTTTTCATATTTGTTAGAAGGAGTCAACTTCTGCATATAATCAAGGGGAGGGATTACACAAAGGTGTGAATACTAGGACCAGGATTTATCACATCTTAGAGGGTACTTGCCACACTGCCCTAAGTAAACAGCAGAGATAAAATTCCACACCAAACCACCTTCACCTCTGTCCTTCAACTTCTACTTGGTAAGTAGGCAGGGGTGAGGCTGGAGTGAACTCTGCCTATTGATGGTCATTAAACCAATAGGCCCCAAGCAGAAGGAAAATCAACCTGCAAGTTTAGTGCAGGTCAATGCCAGAATTTTCACACATAAGGCATGAGCTATCGATGTCACCTTAGGCATCCATGGAGAGACTCAGGCAACAGGGTAGCGCTCTCTCTTTTTGTCTTTTGAAGGAGTGAGTATTTCACTATTGTTTTCAACTCCTATCATTTTTTCCCTAATTTGTGAAACAATTCTCAGTTCTCCTGGAAGAGATACTTGAACTTCATGTCCTGACCTCAACTGCGGTTTGCTCAGGGGCTAATACAACTGTGTCTTCCATCTTCTTTGGAAGATAAATAACAAATATTGAGTAAAAAATAAGTGTATTTATTTATACTTTATACATATATAAAAATATATAGTTGACCCTTGAGCAATATGGGTTTGAAGTGTGTGGATCCACTTATAGGCAGATGTTTTTCAAGTAAACATGGATTGTGGGATGTGAAACCCACATATAGGGAAGGCTGACTTTTGATCTACACAGATTCCACAGCACCTGCTGCAGGGCTTGAGTATGTGTGGATTTTGCTATACGTAGGGGTTCCTAGAACAAGTCCCCTCCGTACACCATGGGATGACTGTGTATGTGTATAAATATGGTGTATATGTATTCGTGTGTGTTTATTTATGTATTTGCATACACACACATGTACCTCACACACTTCATTGGGACCATCTGGAGTGCCTCAGCTTACCTTACCATCTCCAGCTCAGTCTTGGTAGCAGAACCTACTAGTAATATGAACAAAGCTAGGTTTCCAGACTCAACTAGCGTATTCACCAGACCTACCGTGTAAAATTAAATCCAACTTGCCATCTGGTTGCCAGATGACCAGTGCTACAAGCATTTTCCAGCATCTCAGCTTGCAATTGAGTCAGAGCCACAAATTAAAGCAGCAAATACAGCTGCACCACGGCTGCTTTTAGGATGGGGTATTCTCTGTCTCTCTCCATGAAATCACTGGTGAGGAGGGAGTCCCCTTGTCATTTCAGCTGCCAAGACATTTCATGCTAACGAACTGTGAAAGGGAAGTCGCTAATGATATGAAATCCCTTTTTATGGGCCAGGCTGGGCCAAGGCCACCAGAGGGGGGATGTTTTTCCCTGAGGGACCACTAGGAGAAGTTCTCAACAACTGCCACTGATCCCTCTGTTCACAGAAGGTGAGAGGACAGGCCAATCCATAAACAATGCCCAAGGATTCTGGGGGCATTGGCCTGTTTCCCTAACCATTACTCCCTCCCTCTTTGATACCTCAAAATTTTAGATGGGAGATTATGTTAGCTAGGTTCAGAGGAAAGTTCGAAGGGGGAATACTTTGGCAGATCACCAAGGAAAACTGAAAGTACTTAATAATTCCCAAGGTAGCTGTTTTGAGTTGTGGAAAGTCCCATTGGAGTCCATGTCCACCCTGAGTCAAGCCAGCTGATGGGCTGAACACTTGCACAAAGGGGTGGCCAAGGGAAGTGCTTGTGTACAGTGGAAAGACCCCACTTTGGGGAGTCCACGTCTTACTTTTGTTATTTTTGGCCCTGTGATCTTGTGAAAAAACACTAGAACTCTCTGAGTTTTATATCCTTGTCTATATGATATCATTAACTACTTCAGATGATTGTTATGAAATTAAGTGAGATCTTAGCCATAGGAAGGAATATTAAAATAATGTCACTATTAAGAATTATAATAATGTCACAATATAAAACCATCCTGTCCTTGTGACAGAAATTCTCTAGCAGTGAGGTATGACTGTGGGATAAGGTGCTGTGCTCTTGGTGCCCTATTTTAAAAGCAAACATCTTTGAAAAAAGGTAATGTAGATTCTGTGAATGATCAGTCAATAGATTTCTTTTCCCTAGAAAATGAGTACTTCAAAGTACTGAGGAACAGGGATGGGCGAGAGAAAGAGATCTGGGAGAAACCGGATGCTGTCTTCCAAGAACGGAAATGCATTTGGGGATCTGCTCACAGGGAGAAGGAGACCCTCCTGGCAGAGAGACCACTTGATTAGAGTCTGATATTTGAGTTAGTCAAGTTTCTATTTCCCACTGAACTGTGAATTCTTGTTTCCTGTTTACTGATGTTAACCCATAGCTTATTACAGTGCTTGGTATGCAATAGTTGCTCAATGAATGTTTGTAGAATAACAGTCGCATTTTGCACACTTGAATCAGCCAACGCACTCAGGCTCTGGGGCCACTTCTCCTGGATACACTTCCTTCCCTGACCTCTGGCCTTTTCCTATGACGTTTCTGAGGGGCGTGCCGACCCCTGCATCTCTGGTTTCCTGACTCACCGGAAGCCAGAATAGAGGTCTGTGCGGTGTGGTTCCTCCTGCAGACAGCTCAATTCCTCATCAGACTTCCTGGAGTCTGCAAGAGGACTGATTCCACGTGTGACACGCAGGTGTGGGTGAGGTCCCTGAGTCAGGTGCCTGCCATCAGGAACCAAGGAGCCAGCAGGCTCCCATGCCAGGGGCTGGCCTGACGTGGCAAGTCCAGGCACAGCCTCCTGGATGTTTGGGTTTCACTTTTTACTTCTCTGATCAGTTGTGTGATTCTTCTGCACGAAACTAAATCAAACATTACAGCTCTTGGGGGACTAGAGGGCAGATATAGGCTCAGAAAAAATAAATAAATAACCATCACCACCACTATAAAAATTCAACCAACCAATCACACAAGCAAATGTTTCCCAGTAACCAAGAGACTGAATTAAGGGGCCAGGAAAATCAGAAAGTGTCACATCAATGAAGTATTAAATTGGCTTTTACCTAATTAAAAAAGCAGCTCAAATTTCCCTTTTTATCTGGGGCATTCATAATAGATTTTTAGAATGTGAGATGCCTGATCCTCATAGCAGGTTGAAACACCCTCCCTGTGTTTTGCTGACACAAATGCAAAGGCTACCAATGCCAGGCCTTTGAGAGGGAGTGGGAGGCATTGACGGCCAAGTAATAAAGTTAGCGAGATTTATCTTCAAGAATTTTCCTTTTTGGTGTTTCACCCTCTGATCTAATATTATCATTCTGCTCCTTTCCTTCCTCTCTAGAAAAAAAAAGATAAGTGGAAAAACTATTTACTCACTATTTATCCCCCCAAAACATATTTGCATTTTTAAAAGCTAATATTTGATCAAAACAGGAATCACTAATGGCCCAAGGTTCAGGGATGCTGTGGAAATTTGGTCACGTCAAGGGGGTCTCCCTGGGGTCTCTCAAACACACAACAAAGCAGCCACCTATTTCATGTATGCACAGTGACAGAATGGCCAGGGAGATTCTGAAGTTTTAAATGTTTATGAAGGAGAGTGGGTATTCCTTGGAATGAAATGTCTGTTGAACTTACAGAGATGAATTTAGACTGTGGGGAACACTTAATCTCAATACTAAACCAGCCCTAAAACCCAGGGCTGTAGACATCTCTCTGGAGGAGCAGCTGTACCTGGGCAGTGGCCTGGTAGTGTCAAGGGGCTGATTTTGGTGAGAGGTACAGAAGTGATGGATCTGGAACAATTCTTCAGCCTAGACAAGGTAAGAACACAGGCCAAAGTGTGCTGTCCGAATTACAGGCATTGTCAGAAATATATTTCAAGGGATTTTTGTTCCATAATACTGAAATTACAACATGCTTTCCAGGAAGTGTCACTTGGTTGGAAGGGGTTCCCAAACCAATTTCTGAATCTGTCTCTGCACTGGCTCTAGTTCTGTTGCATATCCAGGGTTTCCTCAGACTTTGAGCAGAGTCTACCTGGGACACTTCACAGAACCTGGGGTCCCTGTCCTTAGCTCCTGTTGTCACTAAAGTGGGTGAGAGTGAGGCCAAGTGTGAAAATCATACAATAACTCCTATTCACTGAGCACATACCATGTTCCAGGCACAGTGCTAAGCATTTTGTGTATATTATCTTATTTTTTTACAGCTTTATTAAAGTACTATTGGTGTACAATAGACTGCATATATTCAACATGTACAATTTAAGTTTAGACATATGTATATATTCATGAAATTATCACTACAAGCAATAATGAACACATCCGTCACCTCAAAAGCTTCCTGATGCCCGTTTCTTATCCCTCCTTCCTGCCTCCTCTGGCATACACCTCCGACCTCAGACAACCACTCACGTGCTTTCTGTCACTATAGATTATTTGTGTTTTCTGAAGTTTTATATAAATGGAATTATGTAATATGGCCGCTTTTTCACCTGACTTCTTTACTCAGCATAATTATGTTGAGATTCATTCATGCTATTACATATAATAACATAGTTCATTTTCTTTTATTGCTAAATATTCCATTGTATGGATTCACCGCAATTTGATTCTCCAGTCATCTGCGGTCCAGGATCCGAATGCTTGCAAGTGTCCCGTGCAGTCCTGTCTTAGAGCACTCATCGCAGCAGGGAGGCGCTGATGGCTGAGTCGGCGGTGCCCATGGCAGGCTGAGTCCAACACACTGAGGCAGGGCAGAGTGACAGTTCCCTGTTCTCCAGCAGCCTCAGGCAAGACGGTACCATCTTGCTTCGGTGGTCAGAATCCTTCGGGACCCAGTATGGCTCACTTCCAACATTACATTCAGTGAAGGTGGCTCCCAGACCAGCTGGCCAGGTCCCTTCTCATTAAAGCTCTTCTGATTCCCTCACTCAACCCCCACACAGGGTATTAGGTTGCCCCAGGGTGGCAATAATGAAAGAGGTTCTGGAGCCGGTCACCTCATGGGCTTGGGCAATAGAGGGCTGATGCCAGTGGAAGGTGAGGACCACAGGAGGCAAAGATCTACTTTGGAACCCCTGCCCAGAGCATGGTGGAGGAGGCCACCATGTACCTTCCACGCACTGTATCTCAGTGCTGCACTAGCTCTCTGGTACTATTACATCTTGAACTCAAGGTAATATTTCAGTGGCCCAGGATTCACACTCACAACTGACTTGAAAGCTGTGCTCTTAACACCATGCAGCAGGGGTAGAAACAGAGGTCTCTATAAATGACCCTTGGGGAGCAAGTAATCAGCTGGGCAGGAGAGAGTTCTACTAGGGTCAGAAGTAAAAGAAAATATGAGTCTACAATGTATGTATCAGGAGTATATTGTCAGGAACGTGTGTGTTGGGGACATATAGGTCAGGAACAGCATGAAGAGAGAAGAGCCTTGCCAATTCCAAGCAAGCCGTGTCATGCTTCTTGCTGGGGTTTTTGCTATAAGGAGCTGGTCTTTCCCAGAGACTTCAGTTACCTAGTTCAAGAGCTGCAAAGACCTAGGCTGGCCACATAAACCTGCCCTAATGCAGAGAACTACGTGCTTAAGAACAGAGGCTCCGCGGCAGACGCTTGAGCTACACAGCCTTGGGCAAGCCACAGCTCTCCTGTGTCTCAGTTTTCTCATCTACAAAATATGAAAAACAACTGAATCTTCTTCAGTGCTTGTAGTGAAGACTAAATGTGATGGTAAACGTAGAGTTTAACACTGGCTCATCACAAGGTGACAGCTCTGCTCTTACTCAATAGAGAGTGTTCTCCTGCCTTAACATTTCAGACAGGAAAGCCACTCCCAGCAACTTTCAGAGGAGCACAGAGGGTCTAAATGAGTCCCCTCTGTGAGTCCCTGGAGTCTTCCCAGAGGAGGAGTTGACCAAAATCAGCCCTACTCAAGGAAGCTCCAGTGAGGCATTGGCACTTGGATAAAGGTTTGTTTACCTGAATCTACAGGGATAGATACAAAGGATTAGTTAGAGCTTCCGGAAATTTTCTTTATAAGAATGCTTATACCGTACCCAGAACAAACTCTTTCTTTGTCCATGTGAATAGAGATTATTAACATTGAGAATCCACAGGGCAAATTGGATATAAAATGAGGATCTTTTTGTATTTGTTTCTGACAGTGACATATTCCTCACTTGCAGTCTTCACTCCCTGGAGTTTTCATATAACACATGCACACACCCTACACCACACGCACACACCCCCACCTGGGCTTGCTGGAAAACATTTGAGATCTTCTCCAGAGAAAGAACCCAGACTTGAGCCCTTAGGACAGGAATGCTCCCTTCACCTATTACAGGTTAAAATTTTAATGCTCTTTTCTTCCCGTCTCCCATGTGCTATAAAATATATCTATGTCTACTTTATTTTCAGTTTGAAAGCAATCACTATTTATTAACTGACCAGATTGCACAAATAATCATGGTAGATACCTTAGTTCATCTTTCTAATAAGCCTGTTGACCTTGTCTTCCCTGTTGCCAGCATCTGCACCTTCTACAAAATGAGCTGTCTTTTTCTTCATTCCACCCCATGAAGATGATAACTTGAAGGGCCACAGGAAGTTATTTGCTTCTTTGAAGCATTTTCTAACAGTATAGGTCTCATGAATCAGATCCTCCCTGCAGATGACGCCATGTTTACCAAGAGATCAAGCAATCAAAATGTTATCTGTCAACGCAGTTTGCTTCTTATTGATTTTGCCATAACCATGCTTGTAGATTAGCTCATTTACTGACTTCAGGTTTGGGTTCCCTCATGCAATATGATTATACAGTCCTCAGCATGTTAATTGAAGTCTTGCTGGGCTTGACAAAGGTCCCACTGAAGATCTGGTGAAGGCAAAGAAGTTGCAACACGTTTCGGACCTTTGGGCTCACACCGATGACACCTCTGATCCTGATGACAAATGTCAATTTGGGTTCTGCAGGTCCATAGATTTTGCCAGCTTTCCTGGCCATTCGAATCTCAGTTCTGTACATCTGCCTATATTCCTTGTGATAATGCTTTGCTTTTTCATAGATAAGCTTCCTCCTTGCCTTTTGAAGCAACTTTGGGGCAAACTTCTTTCCTCAGGCTCTTGATCTTCAGCTCTGCAAAATTCCTTCGCTTTTCCTTAAGGGTTTCCGACACAGCAGGAATCTTCTCGAACTTCCATTGTTCCAGCAGGAAAAGAAGCTGGGTCTGCCTTTTTTGAATGACGTCGCTCAAATTTCAGCAAAAGATGGAACTTGGTGCCCTTGTTGATACTGTAGATCTCATTTGCATTAATTTTGTTGGTCTTTCTTTGTATTCTGGCTGGGAGAGAGGGAATCATTCCATGTTCAGGACAGCTAATCACTTTCTGTGCTCTCTCTCTGCCAGCTTGGTTTACAATAAGCTTCCTCTGGCAGCCCATCTGGAAGTGAGTTCAGTCGCTTGTGTGTGGGTGAGTGTGTGTACATGTACTCTGTTTCCTTTTATTAACTTAGGGACCATTTCTCACCTTGTTTTCTAGATTTGCAGTCAAACTGAGTACAGGGCTCTTATTGATTCTGGTGGCCTGGAGTTGGGTTTCTCTCAATGAAAATGAAACATGCTCAGATCAGTCCCATGGAGCATGGAACAGGCAGAGAAATGAGCCGTAAATTCAGGTGGACCCTGCTAGAAGCTGCAGTTGGATTTAATTTTTTCTTTGAGTGCAGGCCAAATGTTGCAGTTGAGCTTAAACTGGCTGTACGGGGCACATTTTTTAGAGCTTTTGCTATGAAACATAATTTCCATTATTTACCCTAATCACATGAGTTCTTCTAGCAAACAGAGTTACTGTAGATTGCATACAACTCAGCTTATCTGGAATATCAGTTCTGAGACCAGTAAATTTGAAGGGAGAGAGGCTTGTAAAGGGAGGGGATTTTTTACTCTATCCCCATGTGTTTATCATTGCTGGACACATATGTGTTAGGGAAAGAAGAAATGTTCTTACATTGTATCTAACCTTGCAAATGGCATTATAGTTCTGCAAACCAATGAAGTTTTATTTTTTAAAGTCAATGGAAATAGACAACTTTTGGGAGGGATTTGAAGTGTATTTCTGCTTTTCTGTTAGACAAATACAGAAATAACTTCTTAACTCTGTTGTTAAAATACTGGTCTTGGTACTTCGATTAAAGGCCACTGTATTGAATTGTTATGTTTCAGGGATGGGGTTTGACCTGATGGGATATTCATGTTTATGCAGAACGAGTGTTTTTCTTAACTAGAAGGAGATAACCAACCAGCCAGCTCCTGGGGTTGAGAGCATGACTTTGTCTCTTCTCTTAATTTCCAAAGAGATTAAATTCCATACAACTCTTTAACCTCAGAGTTTCACATGTTTAAAAGAGCAGAGCCTGCAGAGGTCGCTCATTTTGAATATTTTTCTTTTAATTATTTTTTTGGTGAAATAAAAAGACTTCTGGCTGATTGTTTGCTGTTTTTAAATAAAACTTCTACAAGGAGAGTCAAGGTAGAATTTCCTCTCTTGTGTTTTGTTTGCTTCCTTTCTTCCCACTTCTCTTTGCTCATCTTGCCAAAACTAACGTTTCTCTGTGGCTTTGGTATGCTTTATCCTCTAGCAGGACTTTTGATCTCTAAAGATTTAAAAGTTTGGAGTAAGCGTTGGTGGCCTTGAGTTTGCAAAAATCATTCTTAATCCCCATAATGTCTTGCTTTTTCGAACATGCCATTTGCCCAGTGATGTGGCTTCCCTTATGTAAGATCCTATTAATCAGTTCCAAACAGCACCAGACAATTATCTGGTGAATTTGGAACAGTGTAGCTAGGCTGAAATAAGCTTTTGAGAAGTCATGAATTCACCATATATGACCCTCGGAACTCTGCGTGTAGAACTGCCTTAGGAATCTAGATGGGGGCTGAATCAAGGAGAAAGCCACTCTCATTAATTCTGGTTGGTATTGGTCTAGCAACTCTCAAGGAACTTTTGCAATCTTTCCTTTTTCCCAATGTTGTTCAGTGTCCTTCAGAGAAAAGGAAGTTCTCATGTCCTGGTTATCGTGCAGCATCTTAAGCATAAAACCAATAAGACCAGTGCTCATGGCTAAATCCCAGGCCAATACCTGTGTTCTGTTCTACCACCTGGGCTCATCCTTGCAACCACCCTGCAAATTCAGACCACTGATCATGAGGTAAGCTAAGTGTGTGGATAAACTGAGCAAATTCATTCCACTTCTCTAACTTACTATCAGGGAAAATTATGCTATTTGAAAGTCTTTACCAGGTTATTTTGAATTTGTATTAAGAATTACTTTAAAAAATATTCTGTGAAATTTAAAAATATAGAATTGTGGAACTGGCATAAAAACTGACACATAGACAAATGGAACAGAATAGAAAACACAAAAATAAATCCATTCATCTATAGTGAACTTATCTTCAACAAAGTTGCCAGGAACATACATTGGGGAAAAGATAGTCTCATCAATAAATGGTGCTGGGAAAATTGGATATTCATATGCAGAACAATGAAACTAGACTCTTGTCTCTCACCATATACAAAAATAAAATAAAAATGAATTAAATACTTAAATCTAAGACCTGAAACTATAAAACTACTGAAAGAAAACGTTGGTCTTGATAAGGATTTCTTGAGTAATACCCCCAAAGCACAGGCTACCAAATCAAAATTGGACAAATGGGATCATATCAAGCAAAATGCTTTTGCACAGCAAAAGAAACAGTCAACGAAGTGAAGAAACAACCCACAGAATGGGAGAAAATATTTGCAAACTACCCCTCTGACAGAAGATTAATGACTGGAATATGTAAGGAGTTCCAACAACTCAACAGGAAAAAAATAAAATAATCTGATTAAAAAATGGGAAAAGGATCTGAATAGACATTTCTCAAAAGAAGACATGCAAGTGGCCAACAGGTATATGAAAAAAATGCCCAACATCATTAATCATCAGAGAAATGCAAATCAAAACTACAATGAGATATTGTCTCATCCCAGTTAAAATGGCTTTTATCAAAAAGACAGGCAATAATGAATGCTGACAAGGATGCAAAGAAAGGGGAAGCCTTGTACACTGTTGGTGGGAATGTAAATTAGTGCAACCACTATGGAGAATGCTTGGAGGTTCTTCAAAAAACTGAAAGTAGAACTACCATTTACACTGCTGGGTATATATCCAAAGGAGGGGAATGCAGTGTATTGACAAGATATTTGCACTCCCATGTTTTTTGCAGCATCATTCACAATAGCCAAGATTTGGAATCAATCTAAGTGTCCATCAATGGATGAATGGATAAAGAAATTGTGGTACATATACACAACGGAATATTATACAGCCACAAAAAGAATGAAATCCTGCTATTTGCAACAACATGGATGGAACTGGAGAACATTATGTAAACTGAAATAAGCCAAGCACAGAAAGACAAATCTCACATGTTCTCACTCATATGTGGGAGCTAAATTAAAAACAATTGATCTCATGGAGACAGAGAGTAGAATGATGGTTACTAGAGGCTGGGAAGGATATCAAGTAGGGAGGGATAAAGTGGGGATGGTTAATGGGTGCAAAAATATAGTTAGATAGTTAGAATGAACAATGTTTGATAGTACCACGAAGTGGCTATCATCAACAATAAGTTAGGGTACACTTTAAAATAACTAAAAGAGTGGAATCGGAAAGTTCCTAACACAAAGAAATGTTAAATGACTGAGGTGATGGATACACCAGTTACCCTAATTTGATTAATTCACATTGTCTGCTTATAACACAATATCACATGTGCCCTATAAATATATGCAACTATTATATACTCATAATAATTTTAAAAATAAATAAAAATAAAAAATAAATAGAAAATAGAATTGTAAGAAAACAGGGCCTACTTAATAACATGTAAGAGTTAGGGCATTTTTTTTGAAGACAAAAAGCAGTTTATTTTTGCTGAAATAGCAAGGCCTATGGTTCCTGAAATCCTAGAATTCCTTTATTCTGACAAGACTGGAGGCTTTTTTGGTCAGGGTTCTGAGTTGCCAACAATAGAATCCTTCCTAATCAGTTTAAGCAGGAAAAGGGTTTATTGGAGAAAATCAAGGAGGGGCAGAAAGTAGACTCTGAGCCATTCAGGACCAGGGCCTGCCCACACCACAGGAACTTCTTGGGCAAGTCTGCCTTTGCTATCATTGCTTTGTACCAGTGATACAACGGGAGCGGATACCAGCAGCTCTGCCAGTGCTGATCTCCTAGATCTGGAAGCCTCTACTGTCACAACAATTCCTCACGTTGTTCATTTCCAAACCTAAGACTGTCATGGGTGGATCTGATTGGTGGAATCTGGGAATCCGGTATGCAAGATTTCTAGCTTTTACCTTGTGAAGGTGCAACTTATAATATGGAATATTACTAAAATGTAAGGAAGAAGTGATCAAAGTTAAAACCATTTGTGCTTCAAAGAACACCATCAGAAAGTGAAAAGACAACCCACAGAATGGAAGAGAAGCTTTACATATCATATATATTATAAGAGACTTGAATTTCTCACATGGAGAGAAATCTTACAACTCAATAATGAAAAGATAAATAACAGAATAAAAATGGGCAAAGGATCAGAACAGGCATTTCTCCCAAGAAGATATACAAATGGCCAATAAGCATGTGAAAGATACTCAGCATCACTAGCCATCAAGGAAACGCAAATCAAAACCACATTGAGAGTCCATTATGCACCCAGTAGGACAGTTGTAATAAAAAAGACAGATCAAAAAGACAAGTGTTGGTGAGGCTATGGAAAAAATGGAAATTTTGTGAATTGATGTTGGAAATGTAACATCTAAAAGTGCAGCCACTTTTAGAAACAATGTGGCAGTTTTGCAAAGGGTTAAGGGTAACGTTACCTGTCGCTCAGGAATTCCACTCCCAGATACATATTGCAAAGAATTGAAAGTGTAAGTTCACACAAAACCTTCTACATGAATGTTCATAGCAACATTATTCAAAATAGCCAATAAGTGGAAACAGTACAAATGTCCATCAACTAATTGATCGATCAACAAAATGTGTATATCTATACAATGAAATATTATTTGGCCATGAAAAGGAATGAAATACTGATATATGCTACAATATAGATGAACCTTGATAACATTACTCCAGGTGAAAGAAGTCAATCTCAAAGGGCCAGATATTATATGATATCATTTATGTGAAATGTTCATATATTAGTTTTCTAGGGTTTCCATTACACAGTATCATAGACTGGGTGGCTTAAAAAACAGGAATTTATTTTCTCACAGTTCTGGAGTATAGAAATCTGAGATCAAGATGTCAGCAGGGTTGATTTCACTCTCAAGCCTCTCTCCTTGGTTTGCAACTGGCCATCTTCTCCTTGTGTCTTCCCATGGTCTTCTCTCTGTGCCTGGGTCCTAATCTCTTCTTTTAAGGACACCAGTCATATTGGGTTAGAGCCCATCCTAGTGACATGTCATCACTTATTATCTCTTTAAGGACCCTATCTCCAAAATGCAGTCACATTTTGAGGTACTGGGAGTTAGGACTGTAACATGAATTTCAGGGGGACACAATTTAGACTTTAACAGTCCATAATAGGAAAATATACAAAGACAGAAGATTAGTAGATTAATGCTTGCCTAGGGCTGGAAGGAGGTGGGGAGTTTGGGAGATGATGGCTAATGGGTCTCAGTTTTATTTTTGAGATGTTAAAAATGTTCTAATATTGATTGTGGTGATGGTTGCAAAATTCTGTGAATATACTAAAAGCCATTGCATTGTACACTTCAAATGCATGAGTTGTATGGTATGTGAATTACATCTCAATAAAGCTGTTACAAGAAAAGAAAAAGATGAGGGAGTTCAGAGATATTAGGTGGCCACACATGATAGATGTCTATTACAGGAAGCGAACGCTACCTTCAGTTGAGAAACTTAGAGCAAGCCAAAAAATAACAATCCATGGTCTCCATGAATTAGGCTTAGATGTTCCCTGGCCCTAGCCTAATTCTAAATCAATGTGACATGCCCAGTGGGAGCACTGGCATTGCTGCTCTTTTGCCATGATGCCAATGTCCTCCTGGAGTCTTTGGGAACAAGGTGAACTGGCTGTGACCGAGGTTATCCCTTTGATGTCGAGAATGAATGTGGCTGCTCTGGTGAGTGCCTCTTTCTTCAGCCCAAGCTCTGAGTGCATCCTTGAGAATCTCTGTGTCATAGAGGAGGATTATCTTCCTGACATACAGCTTTCTCAGGCTTGGAATATTTTTTTTTCCCGGATGAATGTACAGTCATGTGCCACATAACACCGTTTCGGTCAACAACAAACTGCATGTACGAAGGTGGTCCCATAAGATTATAGTATCATATTTTCACTGTACCTTTTCTATGTTTAAATATACAAATATCTACTGTTGTGTTATAATTTCCTACTGTATTCAGTACAGTTATGTGCTATACAGGCTTGTAGCTCAGGAGCAATAGGTTACACACCACATAGCTAGGTGTGTGGTAGGCTGTACCATGTAAGTACCCCCTATGATGTTCACACAAGGATAAAATTGCCTAATGATGCATTTCTCAGAACATATTCCAATTGTTAAGCAACACATGTCTGTATTTCAAAAATGTTTAACCTAGAAAGCCGTCTCCATAAGATTCAACAGAGCCTGCACTGGTTATTTATTTTGCCTTTTTACAGTATTATCCCTTAATCCCCATCTGGCCCTTTTGCATTAGAAGGCTTCTTACTTCTCATCTCCAATGTGGACCTTCCTCAAACTCTAGTCACTTGCTAATTGGCTTGTGTGTTTTTTTCCCTTCCTGTGAACTTATTTGAGGTTTTATCATTGCCCTAATAGAAGCATGTACAGGAGAGAATACCTGGTAATGGGTGGAGATGGCGGAGAAGGGCTAATGAAAGCTTCTTAGAGTGGAATATTTTGGGACGTAGGTCATCAAGGATTGATGAGGAAGGGGAAGGAAAAGTGGGGAGAAGTGAAGAAAGAGAGAAGAACCCTCCAGACAGAATGAGCCACGTGAGTGAAATCACAGAATGCTTGACACCACCTGGAGCACAAGGGCAGCAGTGAATAGTTTGATTTGGCTTCAGCACAGGCCACAAAGTGGGGATGAGGCAAGAGGTAAACCTGGACAGGTGGGCTGGGCCACAGGAAATCCAACAGAGCAGGGGGAGCAATAGGGAGGCTGTCCAGACCAGCTCTGCCACAACGGACCCTTACGGCATAAATGGTATCAAACTAAAAGTTGCCAAAATTATTCAAGGACTGGCTTCTTTTGATTCATCTTGAAGTCAACTAAGTTATTCTAGCAAATGGAACCCAGGAACTCTATTGTGGAACAATGTAATGGAATTGGCCCTCATAAACATTCACAATGAACATCCAGATAAGCTTAAAATTGACACAGATAGGCAGGGAAGGAAGCACAAAGGCAGTATGATAGCTACCGTGTGAAAGGGGATGGGCAGACGCCCTCCGTCACCCCAAGCATAAGTCACAGATGGCCCCACCCACTGGGCTTCAGGAGAAACCAAACCCAACCAGCAAAGATAGAGCAAACATGACTGCAAATGCTTCTTGCAAAAGTTTTTAATGATATTTCCCTAAACCAGTGATTCTAACTCTTCCTCTATCTGGATTCAGAGTCAGCGATCTTAGAGCTAGAGGCTCCAATCATGACAGATCATCCATGCTTCCATCCCTCCATCCCTTCCTCCCTCCCTCCATTCATCCATTCATGTATCCATCCATTCTTCATGGCTTTGAATCCCTGTGTATTGCATAATACAGTCTCTGCTCCTGACTTGTGTATGGAAACACACACACACACACACACACACACACACACACATTTTTATTAATATTTTGCAATGAGTAAGTGAATGTCTAATAATGAAAATCAACTTCTTCGTAAGTGCCAAGGGCATATTTTTATATCAGGAAAACATTTAATGACAAAGACAACATCACCACCTCCTCTGAGCATCCTATTTGTAAACACCCTTACTTCTTAATTAACCTCCCCATCCTCTAGTAAATGAAGCCTCCTTTCCTAATAGAAACCCCCACATCAGTTTCATCAGTTTTTTGGGTGTCCAGAATAATGACTATCTAGCTATTTTATTCAAAATCCCTCCCCTACATCTAAGTGAGAAATGCCACACAGTTTTCCTCTGATATACACCCCAGCTCCAGTTCAAATCAGAGTCCCAGCCAGGCACAATGGCCTGTGCCTGTAGTCTCAAATCCCAGTCCTTTGCTCCCAGGCAGGAACCCTCACATCTGGGTGTTTGCTGAAGAAACACACCTCTGCTCATCCCCACCCCTGTCATCTCTGAATAAAGCAATCCTACTCCCATTTATGGTTCCTGTCACACAGCATTGATTGCACTTCCTTGTTTGGGGGAAATGGGATAGTGAGGCTATTTTCCAAGTCCTATTTTGAGAAATGAGCAAACTTGATGACTCTTATGGGATGGGATGGGAAACAGTGCTGTAATTCCCTGAGTGACACATTTGGCAGGGTCTGTGCACTCATTTCTCTCCTGGACCCCTGAGATGATGGACAAATTTGAGAGGATTTGGAAAGGAAAACTTTTTTATGATTAAAAAAGACTTTCCTGAGAACTTTCCTATGTATCTGACTTCCCCCATGTTGGTCTAGTTGCTCTACAGCCCCTTGCATTTATATCATTCATGAGACTTGCTCCATGCTGTAAGTAATATGTGTATGTCCTAATCCTGAGAACTTGTCAATGTTATCTGATGTGGCAAAGGGGATTTTGTAGATGAAATCAAGTTAAGGATCTTGACCTAGGGAGATTATCATGGGTTATCCTTGTGGGACCAATGCCATCACAGTGGTCCTTATAAGAGGGGCACAGGAGAAGTCAGAGGCAGGCAGAAGTAGGAGATGTGATGATGAAAACAAGAGGTGGGACTGATGCGAGGAAAGGGTTGTGGGCCAAGGGAAGCAGGCAGCCTTCAGAATCTAGAAGAGGCAAGGGAGAAAGTGGATGTTCCCCTGGAGCCTCAAGAAGAAACCAGCCCTGCTGACACCTTGATTTGAGCCCTGTGAAACTGATTTGAGATTTCTGGCTTCCAAAACTGTGAGGGAATAAACCTGTGTTGGTGGAAGTCACCAAGTTTGTGGTAGTTTTCTACAGCAGCCACGGGAAACTTAATCACTACACTTACTGACATTTCTACTTCCAGGTCCATCTCTCTGAGCAGAGACCACAGGCTCATCTTTATCTCCCAGCACTGGGCACACTGTCAATTAGTTCCTTCAGAATGCGAGAAACAGAGACACATTCCAATTAACTCCAATAAAAGACACTCATCATGACAATACATGGGAAAGAAAGGAATTGGCAAAACTATCCCAGCAGCTGCCTTGCTAAGCTAAGCCTCGTGGCCACTGGAACATCCTTTAGCAAACAGTTTTAGTTCTGGTCATTGGGCCAAAAGGTCAGTAACTCAATAGCAACCCAAGTGGCCATCCTCAGTCATGTGAATGTGTTTTAGTGATTCAACTTCTCTTTCCCTGCTGCCACCAATTATCTAGTAGATCCTATATCTTTTATTCAAACTTCCCTAAAGAAGGAAGCTGGTCTTTGGTTCAATCACCACCCAGTGTGGAATTCTCTTTGGGGGCAAAGTTGTCTGACTCAAACAATTTCTATGCTGCTGGCCAACCTGCAGATGGCTGTTTTGGGGTTGGCTGCTAATCCCTGGTTTGAGCAGCTGTGGTTGGGAAGTGACCCATTGGGGTATAAAAGCAATGTAAGACAGTCCCTGCCCATAAGGATTTTGTCACCCAAGAGTAAAAGGAAAATATATATAGAACAGTTATATATGGATTTATATATAATATATATGGGAAATATATATGGAACAGGACAGTATTACATTCAATAGTCATGTATTCCAATATAATAAAGTATTCCTTGTTAGATAAACAGAATGAGAGACTATTATATTAGCAATATCCTTCCTTCTTCCCTAATGAGATATTCTGGTTTGTATGAATTACTTCCATGTTCCTTTCAGGCAGTTCTGAGGTTTAGGTTCTGACAGATGATGTAGCAGTTGGGTTTGTTAGAGTTGTAAGCATAACAGAGTACACTGAGGCTTTTTGTCTTCTTGCCACCTTTTCTTAACTCTATAGCTGTGGAAAAACCCTAGTGTTTAGGGAGAAGCGATTTAAACATGGCACCTTGTTTGTTCACCTATTATGAGAAACCTCCATAGTGGCATAAGGTCAGGCCTCTGGGTTCTTATGGGAAAGAGGTATTTTATATCACCAGAAGTACTTACTATAAATACAGCCCAGTTGGGAATCTTTGCGGAGATACAAATCCCTAAGGTGAGGTGAGGTGTGTTTAATTTCAGAGGTTTGGGAGAAGAAACCTCAGGACAGAGTGGAAGCCCCCTTCGCTTTCTGCCATTGTGAGGACTAGAATGCTCCTCTCTCTCCCTTCCTGGGAGCCTGCAGCCACTGGGGAGGAGAGCCAGAGGCATCCTGAGAATGCCTGACACAGCCAAGCTGCCCATGCTGGAAGAGTCTTAGGGCCTGGAGCCAAATGATTCCTGTAGGGAGGAAAAGGCTGCCTGGAAAAAATGAGGAGAGTGGAGGCATTGAAAGGACACAGAATTACAAAGGCCAAGGCCCGAAGGAGGGGAGAGAAGGAAGGGTGAGACAAGAAGAGAGGGCACGTCCCCAGGGACACCCTCAGAAGGCCTGGGCAGTGAGGTCTCACCTTCTGAGTCTCCTAAGGGAATGAGGAGTGAGGCTGGGCCCACGATACTTGATTTCCTCTCCTTGGTGGAGGACAGCTTTGAGAAGAAGACAGAAGCCCTTCAGTGCAAACTGACTTAACTCTTCGCATCCTGGGTGCTCTTGGTTTAGGGAAGCAGGGACAAGAAAAAAGGAAGAAAGGAAATTACCTCTGGTCTTCCATGGGGAACAGACAGGCATGGGTCAGTCTTTTCAAGGTTGCTGAGACAGTGTAAGACAGGCTGGGGGCGCGGGATTTCAAGGCAGAACTTGGGATGCAGCAGTCAGTGGCTCTGAGTCACCAAATCAGAAAGGCACAAAATGTTTGGGTGGAGGCCCAGACTCAGACAGGGTGCCTCTTAGGCTAATGTGAGTAGGCATTAGCTGTTAGAGCAAACTGAATACGTAAGCATCATTTTAACTCTACATAGCCAAGGAGTCCCAGAAAAGTTTCTGGTGAGCAAGGGAGGATAAATGGAAGTCAATCCTCACTAATGTGATAAGCGCAAAGTATTACTATTGTCTCTTTGTTCAGCGTTCTGCCTTTACTGACTTACTTTAATGAATGTAACCTTATTTATCGTGAATCTTACAGATTCACACTTGACCTCAGTGTTCCTAATCCTATTTTTCTCGGAAGGTCACATGATCCTCAGCTGGAAATTCTTCCACTGTAAAGGTTTTCACAAAGTCTCCACAGTTGGTCGTGAACGAAATATAATATGGGAAGATTATGAGCACTGACATTAGCGGGTGATGAGTTAGAGGTACGGCAGGTATTTTGAGAGGATAATAATAGCGGTCCCCACTTATCGACTGATTGCTGCCTACCAGCCACTGTGCTCCACATTTCATTTCATTTCATTCTTCCAGCAACATGATAGGGTGTCGTTATCCCCTCTTTACAGATGCGGACTCTGAAGCAAAGAGAGTGTGAGTTGCAGGAAATTCCATAGTGAGTAAGTTAGCAGAGAGGGGATGTGAACCTAAACCCACCTGAATCCAAACTGTGCATGTGCTGCCTGCCCGGGCGAAGGCAGGGCAGCAGAGCCGCTTATGATGGTCCTTGGAGTGGGGGTGAGAACTGTCTATGGAAAGGGGGAGAGGAGAAATTCAAACAAGTTGGAGGAGGAGGAAGGACATGGAAGGAGAGTTGGGGAGAGCAGCCTACTTGGAACTGAGGTTGATGCCCGAGCCCAGCAAGAGCTGAGGACGGGAAGTGAGAGAGTCCAATGTGGAAGCCCTTAAAATGCAGGCTGAGGAGTCTGCACAGGATTCCTCATGGGAGAGGGAGTTCTTGGGTTTTCTAGTCTTCATTTGAATGATGCAACCAGTTCATCTCATTTAACAATCCTTTCGGCCATTTTTAAGTGATTATTTTTTGACAACAATCATCCCAGCAGGAAGTGAGCAGGCACAGGAGTAGAGGGAGAGAGGCCAGAGAAGAGGTAGAGGAGAGGGTGTGGTGGTTCAGTGGACAATATTTGCAAGGCCAGAGGAAAACATTCTGATAAACTTAATCACTCATGTAAGCTGGTTCTTCTAATTTGATTTCCCTGGAACAACACCAGGCCCTTACAATACAGGAAGAGGAGAGAGGGAAGGGGAAAGGGATTCTCTCATTTCTGCAGAGTCCTTTAGCTCAGGTTCCATGGGAGACACGTGGCGGCTGATATTGCAGTCAGGCTGAGCGGTGTCTGTCCTCAGCCTGGACCTTCCTGGCTGGTCCTGGCAGCTGGCTTCTGTTCACAAATCAGCTCTCCCAGCTGTGGGAGATGAGTCCCTTGAGTGGACTGCTCCTTGTGAGTCCTGTTTCAGAAGAGCATTTAGTCAGGCAAGTGGAAACTGGTGGATTTTATTAAGGGCCTCTGTGCCAGACACTTTTATATATGTTATATCATTTGGTTCCCTCAATAACCTTGTAAAATTACTATTCCTGTATAACAGCTGCGGAAACAGGCTGAGAACAAGCACCGCAGGTTACACAGCTAGAAAACGGAGGAAAAAGGATTGGAACCAGGTTCTAACTCCAAGCCCAGTGCTTTCTCCCCATCCCAGTTGACTGTAGAAAACAAACAAATAAATTAAGCAGAGGAGACAGAGAGGGGGAGGAGGAGGAAGTGCCATAATGAGATTATTAAGGGAATTAAAGAAAAAAAACTGAGAGGTTTGCCTTGTTCAGATGCAAGGATAGATTTGGACCTGCAACTTATGACTGGTCAACATTGAGCTGGGGGTTGGTTAATGCACTGCTCTTCTCCAGAATTTGAGTTTTCTAGAAATCTCTCCTCCTCGCTGCCCCCACCTTCTATTTTTCCCAGAAAGAAGTGAACCTGAAGGAGTTTCTGTGACGATGAAAGCATGGTGGATTCCACAAGGGCCTTCGTCCTGGGAGATTCATGTCTGCAACTTCACTATGAAAACAAAACTATTTACCCCAACCAGTCAGGGGCAACAATTAGAAAGGAAAGTGAGGTTTCCTTTTGACGAAGTGTGTGGTTCGTAATAGAGCCTCCCTTACCAATGGGGTGATTTGTAGCTAAAATGTAGAGACCATAGGCTAAAAAGGAAAAGAATAAAGGAAACATAACAGAACTCTTGTTACCTGCTTCAGAATAGGGAAACGAAGGGTAAGCTTTGGTAATAAAATATGATACTTTTTGTATATTTTTTCTGCATTAAGATGCAAGTCATTGTGCACTTTGGAAGTTGGTTTTGTATTAATTCACCTAGGGTAGATCTAGTTTTCACTGTTGTTATAAAAACCTCTCAAAACAATCACGACAGGTCTTCAGAGAATGCCACTGATTCCTGAGCCACTGCAGATAATCGCACATTAGCATGGATTGTGCAAGGGCTAGCTTTGATCCCACTCTATGCCTGTCAGGATAATGGGAGTTTTAGCCCTTAGGTCAGGTGGGTACAATGGCTTCAGGCAGGGTTGAGGCTATACAGCATAAGGTCAGCAGGGATCATGGCAGTGGCAAGCTACACACTGAACAGTCAGGCAGTCTGGAGGTGACAGGGCTCAGGGTAGTAGTCAAGGCCCTGGCAGGACGCAGACTTAGACAATCTGAGGTTGTCATGATCAGAGATATCAGAAAAGGCCAGAGACAGTCACAGAACCAAGGGGAGCTCCATGAGAGCAAGTAGAATTTTGAAGACCTGGTGCTATCTGCCCCTTTAGAGCAGGGTCCATATTTTATACATCATTCCATTCCCAACACCTCCACAGAGCCTCATCCTAGAGCCATGCACATCGAGGGTTGCTGGAATATGTGCACTCTTTGATCACCATTCACACTCCTGGGCATCGGGTCTGTGTGACCAAAAGAAATTTCAATGGGAAAAAGTCGTCTCCTAGCCTTTTGAGGTGGTAAAATTGTCTATGAGTCTGTAAGCTTTCCATTTGCATAGCAGAAATCTGCCTGGCTCATTACACCTGGAGATGGGGTCCAGTTTGGTTGGGGGTGAATAGTGGGGGAGAGGGTTGTATGTACTCCATTTTCTAAAAATGGACTAGTTTGGATCCCAGCGGGATCTAAATTTATTAACTGAGACCTCGATCTCCTTCTCAACAGAGAACTTTCTGCTCCCAAGATGATTACTAACAAGCAGTTGCCTAACTATTCCAACCCAGCTTGGAAGCTCAGCTGAGCGACACACATACTAGAGTTGGTGCCGTATGAAGTAGATTGACAGGGCCCCTGTCCAAGAATAAAAGGGATGCCTAAATTGGTTCATATTTTTTTGCCTTTCCTTCCCTGGATCTTCTGCAATAATTCACATGCATTTCTGTTAGTCCCTAAGCATGGTTTCAATTTGATTTTTTACCTGTGAACTCTTTGTGGGTAGAGGCCAAGTAAAGCGCCTGATACATAGCAGAACATCAATAAACAGGTGCTGATGGTAAATTTAAGAGTAATGCATTAATGAGTGTCTAATGAGAAACCGGGTAGAAAACTACAGCATTCGAATTTCAATCAGCTCAGTATATTCCTTTCATGACAGGCAGTGTTTTGCAATACTCTTTCCACATCCATTAAATCTTGGCTTAAGGCATGAATTCAGAGTGTCTTGGCATTTTATTATTTTATTGTCATTCCTACCGTGACAGCCATGCTGCTCACAACTTCCTTTAAGAAAGAATTAGATGCTCAGCCGTGCGGAGTGCAGTTAGTGCACAGCCTCCATCTGTGGTGCCTGCAGATTCCACCATCAGTGCTGGAACTGATTCCATACTCTGCTGCAGCCCCCGGGCAATGACTGAGCTTGGCAGGGGCACTAGGGTGTGGCCATTTCTGTGCAATGCAGAATCCTCTCATGGGCAATCTTTGTTCTGGAGTTTCCATCGGGTTGGGCTGAGGCTTTCCTTGCCCCAGTTTTCTTCCTGTCCCCTTTCATTTCAGGTATCTGATATTCATCACAGTCTGAAGACTTTCCCTACCCAATATTGCTTTCTGCCTTTTTATCTTTCACAGACTTTACCTTCCAATAAATCTCTCACACTCCTCTCTCCCATCCCAGACTCTTCTTCCCAGAGGATCCTAACACACCTACACAATACCTCATCAGATATATTTCTTTCCTTAAGCCAAGACTGAGATTTTATTAACTGGAATGCACAGCATCTCCTACCACAACTGTAGCCTTGTTGAAATGCCCCCCCACCTCAAAGAAAGCCATTCATCACGGCAACAAAGCCTCTTCCAAATTGTGTTTTGGATCCTCATGTTGTTCATGCAAAAATGTCATCTCATGCGGGTGGCTAAGCCAGAGAATGGGGCATTCTAAGTCAGCACCCCACACACTAGCTTTTTGGCAGGTCTTTGCAAGCTTGGATCACAGCCTGAAGGAAATCTGAGCCCTCCTCTGGGGATGGGAAGCGTCACTGACCGTGTTCAGAGGTGATAATGAGAGCAACTGAGTTTGAATGGGGTTTATGAGGACTCTTGGATGGGGCCCTTGAGAAGTCTAGTGCTTTTCTTCCATTTGGCATTTTGCATTTTTGGCACAAGATATGTGAAAGCTTGGAATGAGGCTATCACAAGCTATTTGTTTTGCCAAAGAACAAACTACTGCTTCAAATCTTATGTTCCCCCCATCTCTTGTTTGCTTCTCCTTTGCCAAGGATGCTGCTCTCCTGTGGTTCCCGGTAGCCCCACTGGTAGCCGACAGTTAGACTAGTGGAAGTCAAGTGGAAGATCTAGCCAAGAACATCAAACAACCTGAGTCCTATTATTTATCCACTTGCTGCTTGCAATTTGGCATTCTTGATGACTACTGGGCCCCTCTTTTTATCATGAAGCATATCAACTAGACAGTAGACAAATACTTCTCCTATTATAGAACACCTTGATACTAGGTGTTGAAAACATTGATTTCTTCAGCTGTGTCTTTGGGTGCTCAACTACATGGAAAAAAGGAAAACATTAAAAAGCATCAAATCAGATATATTTGAAATTAATGCAGCAATAAGATGACTGATGTACAGTTTCAAGGAGCAGAATATAAGATATTGACACAGTTGCCGGCCTTCTCCAGGGAGTCTTCCATGACTTCTCAATGATTCCGCCACTCCAGTCATTCATCAACCCCCCCAGGCCCTTGGGTATGTGTCTGTGTAGCTCTAGTTGGTTTTGTATATTTTTATGCCTTGTCTGGGAGTTGGAAGGAACTGAAGAAGCCATTTCCTTATAGAATAACTTCTAACTGAAGACAGGAAGCCCCTCTCATACAGAGCGGGCCTACCTTAAGCAGGCATTGCTTTCCAAAGTCAGCATGCAGGGCAAAATCTAGTGTTGTCAACAACATTTTTGAAAATCCTGATAGGAGATGCATGTGGGACCTGAAGCAATGGGTGGGGGATAGTGAGCAGGCCCAGACCCCTGGTCTCACTCTTACCTCTAGGCACAAATTGCTTCATAAGTGGCATGGCAGGGAAAATCATTGATATCATTTAAAATCTTTTGGTTTGTATTTTTATTAAAGTTATATATGTTGTGTTTTATTGAATTAAACTATTCTACCAGGTTTGTCACAAAAATTGTTAGTTCCCCCACGTTCACTTTCCCTTCCCCATCCCCAGAAGTAATGATTTTCAACTGAAATGACTGACCCTCCATACATACTTGTATTACTACTTCTTGGGGTTCCATTTTTAGGAATTATCTATTGACTTCTTACCATGAAAGACAGAGAACTTAGTCCTCTGTCATTCCTCCACCCCACCATACACCTTTCCAGTTTCCCCATCCTCCTGTTGCAGTTATATTATAATTTTGGTTAGATCAGTATTCAGTTTTTACATTTTTATGACTATGTAAATGGTATTCACAGCTGAACCAATGTAGTAAACTCATTTTTCTTTCCTGAACACTTTTTATTTTCCCCAGAATTAGTAATATTTTTTTTGGTCTTTTTGTTGGCTTAATTTTCTATCCACTTACATTACAGCAACCTCAAACTCTCCATCAGTTATGGAAATCTCCTTCTAGTACATTCAAGCATACTGATCATCCATCAGTTTCATCTGGGAGTTGTCTTCTGGAGCCTTCTGACCTATTCCTTTATGGTCTGGTAACCCTTAATAGCTGGGTCACAGCTGTTGTCCTGGCTCCATATCATCCTGGGGATAGCTTTGGCCTCTTTTCCGTGTTGGATCTCCTCTTTCCTGTGTCCCATGTCCTTTCTTCTTTGGCTTAATCTCCCATTATGGTGGAGCATATCCTACAGAATCTTCCTAAGAAAAGGTGAATAGGAGTATATTTTAAAAAATCTTGCATCTGAAAATGTCCTTATTCTATCCTTACATTTTACTGATGGTTTTTCTGAGTATAGAATTTCAGGTTATAGAACATTTTCATTCAGAATTTTGAAAGTGTTGGTCCATGATTCTAAATTCCAACATTTCAACTTAAAAAGGATGACAACATTCTGATTCCTGTTTCTTTGTAAGTGTATTTTCTCTCAGAAAGCTTGTTGGATCTTATCTTTGTCCTCAGCATTCTGAAATTTCACAATGATTTGCATTGATATGGATGTATTTGTATTCATTGGATTAGGTACTTGGTGGGACCTTTCAATATGAAAACTCATATTCAAGAAAACTTTCCTATTCTGGAGCCTTCCAACCTGGAAAATTTTCTTGAATTATTTCTTTGTTTATTTCCTCGCCTGATTTTGTTTGTTCTCTTTATCTGGGTTGCCTGTTATTTGCATATTAAACTTCTTAAACAAATCTATATTTCTTAATTATTTTCTCCTATTTTCCATTTATTTATCTTTTTGCTCTATTTTCTAAAAAGTAGATGCAAGAATGGTTCAACATACACAAATCATTAAATGTGATACACCACATTAACAGAATGAAGGACAAAAACCATGTGATCATCTCAGTAGATGCAGAAAAAAAATTTTGAGAAAATATCCTTAAATGATAAAAACTCTCAAAAAAATTAGGTATAGAATGAATGTATCTCAACACAATAAAGACCACATATCACAAGCCCACAGTAAACTAGTGGGGAGCCTACTACTCACTAGTGAAAAATTGAAAGCTTCTCCTCTAATATCGGGAATAGGAAAAGGCTGCCCACTCTCACCATTTCTATTCAACATAGTACTGGAAGTCCTAGCTGGAGCAATCAAACAAGAAAAAGAAGTAAAAGGCATCCACATTGGAAAAGAAAAAGTTAAATTGTCTTTGTTTACAAATGACATGATCTTATTTATAGAAAACCCCACAGACTCCACCAAAACTGGTAGAAAGAATAAATGAATTCAGTAAAGTCACAGGTCACAAATCAACATAGAAAAATCAGTAATGTTTCTCTTGTTCATATTAGAGCCTTTCCTCACATGTCTGATGGTCTTTGGTTATCTCTACATATTTAAGGCACTAAAAAGCCGATAGGAAGCTTCAAAACATGATGGCTCTTATTGAACATGAGCTTCTTTGTAGGGTGATCTGGCTGAAACCCCAATATTCGTATCTTGAGGTGTTTCTTCTTGAGCTGGTTGGGTTTCCCAAAGAAGACATGTCCAATCTTCTGCCTGGAGGGTGAAGTCCTGGACTCCAGTGTCCTGGCAGCCGATTTCTCTGAGAATTTTATAGTGTAAGTTGGGTACCCTCTCTGCTTTCCCGCAGCTTCCTGAGGATTCCATTTTTTTAGCTTTGTTATTTACCACATGCTTCCAACATATTGCTGCTTTGTCTGTTTTCTCATTCTTCCCACCCTTGTTGATTTATATCTTTAAAATATCCAGGAGTTTGGGATGGAGTGAAAACAGGTGCATGCATTCAACCTACCAGCTGGACTAGAATTCACTATTTGTCTTCTCTCTTCATTTTTGGCTTAACAAAATACCCTGGACTTATATAAATTACACACTCATATACTTTGTTTTCTCAGAAATTATAGTGATATTTGTTGAGTATCCTATATTGTATAATAATTTTTTCACTCGTGATCTCATTTGGTTTTTAATATGACCTAGTGTGACAGGAACTACTATTTCTCATTTTTAAGTATGAGAAAACTGAAGTTTAGAGATGTTGAACTCTATCCAATTTCCATTAGTTGGTAAGGAGTTGAGATTAGACTCAAAAGCCAGATTTCCTGACTCTAAATCTTACTTTCTGACTTTTCTTTGGTCAACTACATTTATACTTTCTTTTGTGAACGCTTTCTGTAATTAGAACCAGTCAACCTGCAAGACAGCCCCTCTCACCGATGGACGGATGGCTCTGCTGGGAGATTCTTCTGATTAATAGCTGAAATCTGCCTCCTTTAACATCTTCTCACGGGTTCTGGTTCTGCCACCTTCAGCTACACGGCATATGTTTAATTCCTCTTCCTCATGTCAAGCCTGTAGTTATTTGCATTCAGCTGTCATGGATGAAGGGCAATGGGGTTGTAAAAGTTGGGGAAGTCCGAGTCTAGGATGTTGGATGAGTGTTGAAGTTGTCCGCGGTGATGCAGGTGGGCTGCGAGTGAGATGACGGAACTCTCCAAGAAGGATGGTCGTGACTGAAGAGGGATTGGAGGGTGACAGCAACATGGCAGGGCAGGGAGAACATGGTGTATCTGAGTAGCATGAACCTCAAAGGAGGAAGAAATCTTACCTGCGTGTAAGTGGCAGATGTGCAAACAGAAGACTGGTGTAGGCTGACCCTGCCTTCTGGCCCTGGGGACAATAAGATCTGTCACAGAATCAGGTCATAAAAAATTCAGATATTAGATAAGACAAGGAGATGGAGGAAACATTGGGTATACAGATTGAAGAAACAGATGAGCTAATTATAAAGGAATGAGGTTTAAGTAAGGCAAAGTGGAAAGAACTGGGATGAGAGTTAGTGAAAAGAAGAGTTGGGAGAAAGTAAGCTCAGAGCAATTCAAGGATGTGTATGTGACCTTGAGCCAAATAAAAAACATGTATTTCCTCCACTCTGACTTGCTACTGAGGCAGCTGGGGACAGCAGCAAGGCAGTTGGAGCTTTGATCCCGTTTGTGCCTGTGGGGAGAGCCTGCAGCCTGCCTGTCCTCACCTGTGGCATGCCCTGGCTTGCCAGCCTGGCCCACAGGGCTCTTTCTTGTCTGACGGCCAAAGGCATTGGGTGAAGGATTTGGTCAGGAGCCAGAGTAAACAGCAGCTGAGAGACACACAACAGTTGGTGTCTGGCTCAGATGGCTCTGGCGCCTTCCTAGACAATCCCCTCCCCACAAAATGTCTGCTTGGCTCAGTGAAAGCTACAGCGAACACTTGTACTGTGCTTTGGGGTTTACCAGCCAACTTCACAAACAGTACTACAGTCCCTCCTCCCAACTGTGCTGGTGGTAAGTTTTATGATTCCCATTTTACAGATGAAGAAACTCCCAGCTCCACCCTTATAACTGAGTGACAATGAGTAAGTCATTAACTCTCCCTCAACATCAGCGTTCTTAGTAATAAAATAGAAGTTGTTCTGAGAATTAAATAGGATGGTGTGTGTAACAGTTTATGCTCACACACAGTTGCATCATTCCATAAATGTTCATTCTATAGCCCTACTTAAATGATTTATCCCCCTTGGAGTGTCTATCTGCCCTTGCCGCTGAGGAACAGGCCATTTCTAAAGGGTGAAAGGAATAATTTATAAATATGCAGCTTCCGTGACTGTGCTAGATTATAAGGATGGTCCCAGCAGTTCAATTTCTTCCATTCCTGGAAGCATGCTTCCATGCAATGTGAATTTGTCGTCTCAATAAAAGGCAAAGTCTAGTTTCTCTTCCCCTTGATTCTGGGCAGGCCCTATGACTTGCTGTGATCAATGGAATGCGGCAGAAGTGACAATGAGCCTTGAGTGTCTGCTCTTGTCTCGATGCCCTGTGACTCCCATTTAAGAAAGCCCAGGCTGGTTTTCTTGATGATGAGTGACTGCATGGAGAGAGTGTCCATGTCATCCCAGTAGTTCCAGCCATTCCCACTGAGGCCCCAGACACATGACTGAGGCCATCTTGGACCTGTCATCTCTTCCTGCGCTCCTCACCTTCTCACCTGCCAATTCACTGCAGCATACATGATCTCAGGTGAGACCAGCCGAAGATCTGCCCAGCTGCACCTGGGCCAATTATAGAATCATGAACAAATATATGGTTGTTACTTTAGGCCACTCAATTTTATGGTAGATTGTTGTGCAGAAATAGATGACTGATACATGACTAAGATAAGATAGAAGGAGTATGTCTAGAGAGTAATATTGTATAGATGCTGAATGGGGGTAGGAAGGGAACCCATGGCGTCCTCTTTCTCCTTCAAACCATGATTGATTCTACACCATCTGGTGATCGTGTTGACTGAAGTGAGAATTATGAACCTGATGAATTTGTGAAGACCTACTCCTCTGACACATGTGATATTTTGCATGAACAGATACAGTGTAATCTTACATCCAGGGAGCTCCAAGCTCAGAATCTCAGTAGTCTCATTACTTTCAGAGGGTACTAAAGCCCAGAAACACCAGTCCTGGAGGACTTCCTGGAAGAGGTGAGTTTTGGCTAAGTTCCTGACAGTGATGCTGGCAGAAAATAGAAGACAGAAGATGCATTCTAAACAGAAACTCCAGCCAGCCAGACCATGCTCCTCTGTCCACTGCTATGTAGATTCTACGACTTCTGTTTCCTTTCTTGGGCTCATTCCCAAAGTCACAGTCCCTAATGTATGAGGATTGGTTGTAGTTGAATCTCTCTCACTCTTGCATCTGGTTCTCTTCGCCAACAGCAGAAATGAGGCAAAGGAGTTCGAGCCAGGAGAAATGGCTCTGTTTGGTTTCTGAGCTTGGCTCTGTCTGCACAATTCCAGTGTCCATGAGTGTGGGGAGGAGAAGGGGAGAGCCGCTGGCCGGGGGCCACAGCTTCTCCATCCTGGGTCCTGGCGCTGTGGTCCAGCAGCACATATGGAACCTCCCAGGGAACTGAGGAGGACAGCACAGCCTGCTGGAAAGGACGCCAGGAATGAGGAAACCCAGCTCCCGCACTGACTGTTGCAAGAATTCAGGCAGGTTAGCTAAATGAACGTGTTTAAAGCATGTTGCAGTTTACGGTGTGCTTTCCAAAGCACTTTTGGATTAATCCTCTCAACCCTTCCATGACATATGTGATGTGTGATGTTATTATTCCTATTTAAAAGATGAAGACACTGAGGCCCAGAGAGGCAAAAGTCTTCCAAAGTCACATAGCGAATAGAACCAGATTCTCTGCCCCTGAGCCCTTTGCTTTTCCCACCACGCTTGGCCTCCCTTTTTATGTTAACTTCTGTAAGCCTGAGTTCCATCATCATTAAAATAATGACAATTTTACTGTGTGAGGTAAGCATGTCACCTGTGTTATCTCATTTAATCCTTAAAATAACCTATGGGCAGAAACTATTTTTATCGCTGTTTTACAGATGAGAGAACTGGGGCTTACAGAGATTAGAAATCACCCAAGCCAAAGCCCAAGTTCTTAGCCATCTTGCTGTGTAAGTTCCCATCTGTTGTGGAATCCCCACCTGCCACCTATCTCACCAGGTGATACCGGAGATAAAATTAAATGGTGGGTGGGAAAACATTGTTTGAAAGTTAAACATGTGTGGCATAAATATAAGGAAAAATAAAAATCTCTATTCCTGCAGATCCTATATGACAATAAAGCCCCCCAAAAACACTCCCAACAAACTGACACAGCCAGAAATCTTCATTGACATAATGTAGCGGAGACAGCAATATAAAGAAGCTGCAGTAGGAGGGTACTAGAGCACAGGAGTACCAGTCCTGGAGGACTTCCTGAAAGAGGTGAGTTTTGTCTACCTTCCTGACACAGAATAGAAGAGAGGAGAGGCATTTGAAGCAGAAGCTCTGGCCAGCAGGGCCATGCTGCTCTGTCCAGGGGAAGGGAAGCAGGTGTCCAGGCAGGAGCAGAGATTCTGATAGGAGTGAGCGGAAGGGGACAATGCTGGTGAGGCCATAGACATGTGTGTGTGTGACAGACAGAGCTACTCGTCCCCACCCTCTGCAGTGTTGTGCACAATAGCTCACACTTTATCCTAAACACAGACTAAAACTCATCTTCTGCTGAGCACTTTTTGCTGCCACAATCCTCAATCCCCCGCAGAATCAAAATACACTGCCCAGTCTTGGCGCAGATGCTTGCTCTCCCTTGTGGGCCTTTTCCATGGACTTTTATGTCTCTGTTTATTTTGTGTGTTTCGTGAGTGGCTCATGCCTTTAAAGGAAATGCACCAGCCTCGGCCTGTCATTATGCTTCTGTGCGCGCCCTGCTCTGGGATGGGTGAGCCTGGCTTTTTAATTTGCTGTGACAGGAGATAATTGTTGCTTGAGTTTCCACCTCTGAAAATAAATCAGGGTGGTTCTTCCCGGCTGGGAATCCACAGAGGCAAGCTCACCCCTGGGGCCTGCGCCAGGGGAGGCTTAAGCCAGGGCTGGAGCGACTGTTCTCAACGTCCCTCACCCCTTTCCTTTTCTGGATTTCAAAACATGCAATTAGTGTTTTCTTTAAGAGCTCAAGATAACAAAGTTAAGAAAGTTCAGGGAGACTTTTTGATAAAGTAGGCAAGAATTCTAGAGGTGGGACTCTGTGCAACTGGTAATACCTTTGACGGTGGAAGTTCTGTTATCCCGTCACTGTGGGAGGAAAGGTGGAATGGGGCCCCCAGTCAACCTGCACTAGACATTTAAGGAGATTGAGAAATAAACTTATTGTTAGCTACTAAGACTCCGGAGTTGTTTGTTGCCAGACTAGCCTACTCTAACTATAACAATATATGGAGCACTTAGCATAGTCCCTAAAACATAGTAGCCTCATAATAAATAATAGCTCTGACCTTGATTCTTGGGACAAAGGTCAGGAACACTATCTTGGAACAGCCACACAGAATCTAGCACAGTTCTGAGCAAATGCTGTGCACTCTTTCACAGTAACAGAGGATGAGTTCAAAGTCAGCAAGAGGCTATCAAAACCTAGGGAAATACTGTGACCAAGGAAAGTGAAACCCTCTCCAGTAACGGGAGAGAGAGGACCACTATTTGCCCAATGTGTAGGTGGAGTCAAGGCATGGTCTGCTCCAGCTTTCACCAACCAGAAAACAGGTAGCGAGACAACTGCTTCCTGTCCCTACTCTCAGGGAAGTTACTTATTTCTGAGGTATAAGCCTAATGCATTCTCTGCTCAGAATAACAGGTAACAGAGGCTGAGTACTTGATTCCAAAATTTGGCATTGATTCCTTAGTGCAGAAACCAAGGCGTCATAGGAATACGTTTCCTATTTAACTCTGTAAGTTATAAAATTATTAAAACCTCAATAACATTAGAATAATGAGAGCCATAGTTAAAGAAGCTGATCATTCTTTCTAGGAAAGTTTCTAGTGACATAGGAGTTTATGACAAGATAGGAGAGGCAGTGTAGAAAGAGCTAAGAACATGGTCTTGGGTGTCCACAAGATGTATGTTTGTGTGATTCAGAACATAGAACTGTTCTTTATACACAGGGAGCAGTCAGTAAATAATGTCTCATTATACACACTAGATGAGTTGATAACTTCTAACATTTATATTATTATTTTAGTCATTTATTTATTCAAAAAATATTTGCTTCAAATTTTCTCAGTGCCAGTACCTCATTTAATCTTCTCGGCAACTCTATGAGGTCAGTGACATTGCTCTCATTCTGTAAGTCATTAAATTGAGGCACAGAGACAGTAATTTTAATACCACATAACTAATTAAGTGAAGTTGAGCTTTAAACTCAGATCTTAAATAGGAAAATCCCCACCGAGTCTTAGACTGTAGAGAAGTGGATCTTGTGAACAAATTCCAAAGTCTTTGCAATGCCTAAGCAAGAGGAAGAGATTGTTTTAATATCACCCGGCCCACTCCGAAGCCCAGTTGGGCTTGCACTCGATAGGGATATTTAATATAGAAAGGTATGCTGACAAGGAGTATGAGTCATCTCCTGAAGATAAATACCATCTGTGCAGGGGACATGTGGTTAAATAAGAGAAATGCCTGTCAATAAAGTGTGGTCACTCCCCTGAAATCCACGCAGACCCAGCATGGCAGCCGAGGGCCGGAAACCATTGCTCTCTGGCCAGAGAGGTCTCATGAAGAAGGATGCAGAGTTGGGCCTCCAAACCAGTCACTCAACACCAGTATAAAGCATTTCCAGTCAGTTAAACACTCTCCCAGGCAACTTTCCTTCTCGTACTTTCACTGCATGATAAAGTGATTCTGTTTCAGAAAAAAAATTCATGGATCAAAAGGAACTTGCATGTTTAGACTCTAGTCATTAACAACTCGCACAAAGAGCTACTGAGATCACCAGTATTTCTGTATTAAAGAGGGGCTTGAAGGGCTGGAGTGTTTTATGAATTAGCCCATTTCCTTGATAACTTCAGTCTTTAAGTTTTGGTAGGGGCTGCCAAGCCGGGGAGTTAGGTGCACTGTATTTCATTATCTTTCATTCATTAATTCAACCAATATTGCTTGGGCATCTTTTAAATAAAGTGTGATCAGGCTCTATGAGAGAGGCACAGATGAGTTACCTGCCCTAGGGGAGCCCGCAGTCCGGCAGGAGACCGAAGTACCCACAAGTGAGGCTCTAGAAAGGGAGGGCCTGACACAAAGTACTAGCTGCCCCGAAGTGGGGGGAGGGGGACTCTGGGCTGGAAGATGAGCACGGCGTTTGAGTCAGGTCTCCCAAAAATACCTGTTTTACTTGTAAGCTCAATGTTGGCAGACCTCACTGGTTCAGTGCCATGGATGAGGCACGTTAACAGGAACGCTTCAGTGGCTCTCGGCGCCTGCCTGCACAATTACGGGCCCCTGGCACTGCTGTCAGAGCCTCCCGCAGGGATTCTGGGAGTCCTAAGGGACTGTCTTGAGCGTGCTTAGGAAAACATGTGTGCCTCTTCTTGCTGAGCCCATGAGGGAGGGACTGGAGTCCTATGAGAGAACCAGCTTCCTACCACGGCCTCTGCATCTCCCTGGTCTCTGTTAGATGCCGTCTCTGTGATCACCACAGAAATGGGGGGCCTGCCCTTTTCCCTGGATCTCACAAAATCTCTCATCACCAGAACCCCTTCAGCCTCTGACTCACCCAAACTAGGGCTCAGTCTGTGGTGCCCCTGGGGAGCAAAGACCCAGTCTGGGCCCCTGTCCTCTGTGTTGATCTAGACTCAGCTCCACCTGCCTAAGCACAGACTCTTCCTTGGTCCAGAACAAAAATCCCTGTGCATATCAATTCCTTGAAATAAGGCCTGGACCTGGGGAAATGATCTCCCTTAGAGTGACTCTGTAATTCATCATCCAAACTGAGAAACCTGAGTGAGTGGCAAATGCAAGGTGGACGGGACTTTAGAACAACAAGCATAAGCCAAGGTTGTCCCCAGAAAACTGGGACCTGTGGTCTTTCTTGTCCCCCATCACACCCAGTCTCTGCTAGCCCTGCCACATACCCTGTGGACTGGTGCTGCATTTACATTTACTGGCCAAAAGGTGGAAAATAAAACCATGGCCAAATTTCAATTGCCTGCTTAGAAACAAAAGACAAGTACCCAGGGATGTGAATGAAGGAGTTGGTTTAGGGGTTTGAACTTCCACCAAATTGATTCAACCACCATGTAACCAGAGGCCCCAGTTTAGGAGATAGCTGTCTGTAGCCTGGTTGGTGGCATTTTTCAGGCAGAATAAGGAAACCCTCTCAGTTAAGAATGCATTTATCCTAATTTGTACTGGTTTGCTGCTGCCAGTTAAAAGGATCTTATGTAAGACAGACCAGAGTAATTTGCTTCCTGTGATGCCGTGAACAAGATTCCTCCCTAGATCTGACAGCACAATATTTGCAGACATTTGTCTTCAGGCTAGTGTAGAAATCTTCCCCGTATACAACTGGGTTTTCTCTGAAAAGACAGTTGTTTAAAGCTCAGCCCAGTATTTATTGACTTCTTTGTGCTTGTATCTACAGGGAAGCCATAGTCACCGGTTTGAATGGACTAATCAAGACCTATGAACTGCTGTCTGCACTAATATCCACTTCCCAGAGATCAAAGCCATGTGGCTGGGGAGATAGATTTTCAGCTGCTTTTCTTGCATCCTTCTCTGATCAGAGCGATTTATCACTTCGATGCCATCATCCGTCAGGGGCTTTCGACTTCAGCTATTTGGTACCACGCTGTTGAGTATTGGGTGATTCAATGGTTTGAGTTTATGCTTAATCTGTCTTATAAACAACCCTGTGATTAAAAAAGAAGAAGAAGAAGCAACTCATTCTATGACAAAAGCCTTCCCGAGACTCTAAGGAATGGGAGGAGGCCATACTTAGGAGATCCAAAAAGGCTCATTTAGCTTGTTGTCCTTTAACGCAGGGAGAGACCAGCACGTCGTGGTGAGGATGCTCTGTCCCTAGGCCAGGTTGAAACAGGGCAGGGCGGGGCACAGTTCCTCAGTGTGCAGTGGGCCACAACAGGCATCCTTTGGCACCATTTTTCGAGGCAGGAGGCTCTGGGGCACCCAGCTCCTCTTGTCCCTGGGCTCACCCTTGTATTTTTGGGAAGAATACCCACAGTGCTCCCACAGACAGAAAACCCCCCAGGGCAAGCCCCAAATGTTAGTGTTCTTATGATCTCCCTACTAACCTCAAAGAATAAACTACACCATTCTAAGCAATCAGATCTCTTTCTACGCTGCCCCTGCCAGGAAAAATGTCTATTCTGAGTCTGGTACCAGCCCTTCCAATCCGGAAAAGTGGGGCCAGGGTGCGGCTGAGCACGTGCGGGAGGGGCCTGATTCCTTCACCTTCACCTGCCAGCTGATGTCTCAGGCCTTGACTGGGTCTGCCTGGCCTCACCTCGATAGGACCTTTGCGGTCATAAGGATTCAGTGTCTGGACTGGTAGATCACCAGGGGGTTCCAAGGGATACCCAGGACCAATAGCAGGGCAATAAATACTGGATGAATGAATGAATGAAGAAAGGAATGAGCGAAGTGTGAAATCCCAGCCCTGCCTCCCTGGGAGGGTCTAGGCCCTAACTCAGGCTGGGAAGTTTGCAGGCGTGGTTCGAACCACCTGCCACCACTCCAGCCTGAAGACTGCCGGAGGAGGAACTAGAGGCCAGAAAGTGAGAGGAGGCCCTTGCTGGGAACATTTTCTCTGGTGCTGCTGCCCCAGGGCCAGCGCGAGGCCCCTTGGAGGATGAGGAAGAAGCCCTTCCTCCGCAGCCGGGTGCAGGCCTGGCTAAGTGCAAGTGGCTTTGCCCAGCCTGGGGCGTACTGAGGACATACTAAAGAACAGAAGAGCTGAGTGTCCCCTGACCCTCAGGGCTCCTGAGGTGGTCATCAGCGGTCAAATGATCCTCCTGGCTAAATGGTGTCTATAGCTGTTGCTTAGGGTTGGAAGAAAAGGGGCTTTCACATACCCAGGCCTCCTCTGCTGGGATTAACGTGTTGCACTCACAACATTAAAAGATAAGGCCAGTGGTGCCGCAGCCTCCTGGCAAGTTATCCTGGTCAGTCCACCCTAAAGATGGAACTTCATGGAACCTGAGGATGGAGGGGGGATATGTTAAACCAGGTATCTTCTGAATTCTGCAGAAAATGTTATGACCAGATTCACTGTGGAGAGTCTGGTAAATGCCAGACATGGTAAGAGGGGGCTGAGTATGATCACAGTTGGTCGTAGGGCTGCAATACAGTCCACACGTCCCCAGCTTGTTTAAAAGTTAATTCACAAGACAAAAAGTCCAAGACAGTGCCTGGCAATGGCAGGGGCTCAGTAAACAGTTATTGATAGACTGACCCCACATCACATCCCTAGCTGCCTGTGTACCTGCCCGGGCAGAGCCATCCTGCCGGAGGTCAAAGAAGATCTTAGCCATGACTCTAACCCATACAGGTGGCAAGGTACAGGTGGCAGCTTTTCCATTCCACACACCCATGGCCCGTGTTGGCCAGAAGAGGAGCTGTGCATAGTCCCTTAGCTGTGTGTTGCTATTAAAAATAACAAAGCCAGGACACCAGCTCAGAAGCTATTTCTTTCCCTGTAGACAAGTAGGCTCTGCATGTGAAAGGAAGCCTCTTCCTTGCCCAGAGGATCCATAGTCAAATGCCTGCGGGGGAGATTATATTATAGAAACTCCGGAACGGTCAGAAATGCCCCCAGCCTCTCTGAGGGAGGGGTTCATTCCAGCCCTAAGGATGGCTGTGCGCAGGCCTGTTCGCACTCATGGTCGTGTGAGCACTGGATAGCTCTGGGAGCCTCCCAGGCGGCGAGCACAGCACCTGCACACCCAGCAAGGGCCGTAGCAACAGGTGCGACGGTCTGAAGTGAGGGCAAAGGGAGACGGCTTTAGGGGGCCGTGGGCCACCTTCAGAAATACCCACCTCCTGGCCAGCTGCTCAGCCCGACCCTCACGGCAACTCCAGGGAACGTTACCAGCCGTTCTCCAGCGACGGTATTTGCCACACACTGGCATTTCCTACACTCCTCCCTCCACTGACCACATCTCTGGGGGCTGCTGGGAGCCGGCTGACCAAGCTCCCGAGGATGTGAGTCAGCAGGCTGGCATGCTTAGGAAGGTATGGTTTGGCTCTGGTTTGGGAGCTTCCTGGACCCAGCGTTCCTGCTCTCCTACTGCACCAAAGCCCCAAGATCACCTTTCCCCAGAAAGACAAGGGCTTCCAGCACATTCCAGCCTTAAGTCCCTCTGATGTCCCTGCCCCATAGACAGCCCCTGAGTGACAGCATCACTGTGATGTTGCTCGCTTGTCGTGGCCCTGGCTGACTGCGTAAGAATCACTAGGAGTTTGTTACAAATTCAGAGTCCTGGGCCTCACTCGAGACATTCACTGGGTGGAGGGCGGGAAGCGGGGAGCAGCACTCTGTGTTCAAACATGGTCCCCAGGTGCTTGCAAGACACTGCTAGGAATGGCAATCACTAAAAATTAGAGTATAAAAACTTTGTAAGTGCGTTAAGAATCTCCCTTTCTTTGTTAAAATCTTTGGAAGAGGAATTTGACACCCGGAGATAATTTTGCTTCCTGATAGCTGTAGAGGAAGCAGTTTTCTCTTTTCTTAAAACAAGGAAACCCTCTGGGCTCTTTGTCCCTCCTAGGCCGGCAGGAATCTGAGAGTGTCTCCAATACAGTGTGGGCTGCAAATCGCCTTCCTGGGCATTCCAGACTCCCACAGACGGGCACAGCTCCCAGCACGTTCCCCAACTGCTGGAGACAAGTGAAGCTGTGAGCTTTCACCCAGGGATTACCAGATCCTGAAAACTTCCAGAAGGAATTTTCCGGGTCTGTCAAGCACGTACCACTAGGAAGAGGTAAAACTTGATGCATTCTACAGGGTAAATCCCTGGAAACTGCTAAACTCCCCATATTATGTGTAGGGCAGAAATGTGTCTTAAAAAAAAATCAGGGTGAAGCCAGAACGCATGTTGCCAATAAGACTGAATTAGGTAACAAGAAAGACAATGTTTATTGCCAGTATTGAGGCAGGAAATAATTCATTTTCCTTTAACCATTATTCCCTTTCCTCCAAAGGACTGGCTGAGAGAGGGCCTGGGGGTTTTTTATTTGTTTATCTTATTTTGTTTTGTTTTGCCCCCTTGGCCTGTGGGATCTGTCCTGTTGAGCCTCAGCGCAGGGACCAGAGCTGCTGTTGTGAGTGGCAGCAGCCCCGCTGTGGACGGCAGGGGAGGGCGGCTCCCCCAGCTGGGATGGCCCTGCCCGCTGCTGGCCCGGCCCAGGTGGGGCTGGCCTATATGTTCTCACCTTTGTATCCTCAGCTCTTAGCACGGTGCTTAACGAATACTGGACACAACAGTGACAGGATGAGCACAAGAGAGAAGGTTTCCAAGGTGGGCTGGACAGTGTCCTCTGTCTCAGTCTCTCTACATGCTCACACATAGAGACACAGAGAGAGAAAGAGAAGGAGGAGGAGGAGAAGGCTATAAAGAGGAGGAAGAGGAAGAGGTGAGGGAGGATAATAGAAGCATACAATATTCTGTAGTCAAAATCATAGATGGCTGCCTGGGGGGTGAAAGGAGGTCCTGTCTCCTGTCACCATAGCTCAGAGGTTTCAGGCCCATCAGTGGCCTATTTCATCTGCTGCTAATGTGCAGCACTGAGAGGTGAGAACAGGCCACAGCAAAGGGTTCTAGACTGGGAAGGCCGCCCGTACCCATTCTGCTCCTCACCCACAGCCCCTGGCTCCCAGAGTACGCCTTGGAGAGGCATGCGAAGTCCTCTCTTTTCATGGTCGTTTCTCTTTCTCTCAAAGAGCCCACTGGTTTCTCCCCCTGGTGACATTACCAGACACGAGGAGTTTCTACCTCTTCTCAGCACTGTCAGCCAAGGGTAGGGAGAGACAGGCCCCAGAGCCAGTGCTCACAGGAAAACCAGGATGGCGCCTGCCACATTTAGCCCCTTCCTTGCCAATCTGCCCTCTCCCTGAGAAAGGAGTGTCACAATATATTGATGCTCAGTCCACCTGAACAGCTAGGGCTCTGCGGCATGGCGGACGCCCTCCATGATGAAAATGGCCAGTCTCGTGTGCAATATAGAAGTAGTACTTCATATACATTTTTCTGCCTTAAAATAATGGAAGAAAATCGCTGTTGTTTTGGCTCAAGCAAAACTAAAACTTTTTTGAAAGCCCTATTTAAAGGGTTCATTATCTCGCAGGCTGCTAACTATATACTCTGAGCCACACTCAATAAAAGCTTCATATAACTGTCTTTGAAATTAACAGCCATCTCTTGTGCTTTTCAAGTTATTAAAGACGTTAGCATGGTGGAGAGATTGTAAACTTTCTATCCTGGTGATTAGTCAGTGGGGCCACATCCCACCAAAGCCCCCAGGGCGTTCTTAACAAAAAGTTCCTTGTGACCCAAGCACCAATTTTTCTTTCTTGTCTGTTCATTCTAATTCCACTCAATTACTCCTGAGCAAGCTGTTTTATTCCTGTCAACTCATGTTATTTACTAGAGCCCGTCAAGAGGACTGAAGTGGAGGCTGATATTATGTAGGATGTTTTGAGACTCATTAAAACACTTTAAAACAATCACCTATTGTGATATTCACAGCCCTATGTGGTGTGGCCTTGCCTGGACCATTTGGAGCCTGAATCACTTTATTTATTTGCTATTAAAAGTTTCAGGTTAGAAAGGCTTTTCTAATGAAATTTTTGGACCTTGGGGACACAGGACCTGGTCAGGGTTCCAGGAGATTTCTGGGCAAGGATCTGAAAGTAAGTGGATTAAGCGTGTGTGGGAGGGGGGAGCTCCTGGAACAGTTCCGTCTCTCGCTGATGAGCTGGGGAGAAGTGGGGGTCAGCCCCAAGGAGCCACAGAGCTTTGCCTCCTAGAAGAGAGAGAGATTTCCCCAGGAGAGTGTGGGCAAGAGCAGCTTTCCTCTGAAGATGGAGAAGTCCCCTGCCGTGCCATTTTCTAGCCATTATGTGTACAATAACTGAACAATTTGTATGAACAAGACACCAGGCTAGATTTCCTGAAGGTGTAAAGCAGATAACTGCATAGTCCTTAGATCATTAGATGAAGGGTCCATTTAGTTGATGACACATGAGTGTCAGAGGCCAGGTGGGTCACGTGCAGCCAAAACTCTGGGCCAGGGAGGGGCCAAAGCAGCCTCATCTGTCCACACATCCTACCAGCTTCCTCCTGCTCCCCGCTCTTGTCATCCACATACCGGCTGCCCACCCTCCCCTCTGCGTGAGCATCTACCCTGGGTGAACGTTGGTAGGAACTCCACCCAGGCAGCCCATGGGTTGGAGGTTGATTTCTGTTCTAGACTCCTCAGAAACCAACAAGGAACCTGTATTCAGGCTGGGGTGGAAGGATTCTTGATTTCCAAGTCCCAAGATCTGGAATTTCTTATTTCTTAAAAAAAAATGTTCTTAAAAAAGAAAAGGCCACCTTTCTTCAATAATTCTAAATGCTCTGTGATGGCATGGTTTCAAAGAAATGGTTAGAAAAACACCAAGTCACCTGGGCCCATTGCATATATCACTTCACCCACTTCTAGAACGTGGTTTTCCAACAAGCATCTTATCTGTTTGCACGTGTCAGATTTAACCCAAGTTGTCAGGTGGTAGGGACGATCCAGAAGCCACACAGGCAGAGGGGAGTAAAGCTGGAAGTCCAGAGCCCTGTGCCACGGGGCAGGGTTGAACTGGGCCAGCATTTCCTGCCTTGTATCCGCCAGGCAGTGGGATGCTAATCTGTACCCCAAGAGCAGATAGTTCTTAGTCTTTGAGCTGGGGAAACACTGCCCACTCTATGCCCAAATCCTGGACTGGTTCTCACTACCATGAGCCTAGAAAGTGCTAGACTAGTTGATTTCCAAGATCCTTCCTAGCTCTTGAAATTCTAGTATGCAATGGATAGAGACTGTGAATGCAAAAAAAAAAAAAAAATCATAAGGCATTTGCCTAAGGCAGTGGCTTTCCATCCTGGCTGTGTATAATAATCATCTGGGGAGATATATAAAAAATAAAAACCCACAGTCCAATGTCCTCAGCCTGGGGATTCACGAAGTCTGAGGTGTGCTCCAGCCTCTGTATCTCTAACAACCGACCGGAAGATCAGTCTGGATGTGTAGCAGGCGTCTTAGCTGAGATGCTGGGGCCAAAGGTAGAACCAGATGCTTTCACAGGCAGCGAAATGAGGGAAGAGCTAAAGCAGGTTTTTACCATGCCCACTTCTGTTCACGGAGTTTTTCCATGGCTGAGTGTGCCTAGCAGGTTGTTAGAAGATACTTCATCAGAAATCAACATTTTAAGATGAAGTAAAACAATTTGTTTTGTTTTGTTTTAAACCTCAGACTGACACTCAAACCACACCCGAAGGGCAAACGTTGCCTGGAACCAGATGGAAAGCAAAGCTGACTGCCTACCCGGGGAGCGCTGCAGACCTGAGAGGACCAGGGTCCCTGAGAGAAGTGGCCTCCTTGGTGTCCTCTGGCTGCAATTAGAGCTGACCCAGCCTTGTGCCTGGGAGGTCTGAGCTTCAAGACAGATGGGCTGGACCAGGCAGGAGGACAGAGAGAGCAGGAGGTCAGGAAGAGGGTCAGACCAGCTGCCCAGGCCAGCGAGGCCTGTTCTCATGGTGGGGAAGCCATCGCGTCCCCCTGCATCACGGGCCCTGGCATGCACACACACAGGAGAGCAGCTAGGCCACCTAATAGCTGGGCAAGTGCTGCCTGTTGCCTGGGGGAGTCTGGTTCCGCTCAGGAGGACAAGCCAAGAGTGATGAATCTTACATATGACTGAAGTTCAGGACGAGGTGCAAGCCCAGAAGATAAGTCTCACTCCTGCTACTCGCTCTCATGGACTCTACAATTCAGACAAACTGGATGACTCACTGTTATTTAGACAGATCCTCTTCTCTTCTTCTCCTCCCTTGTGCATTTGCTCCTGTTTTTCCCTCCCCATTCCTGTCTGTTGGACTCCTACACATACTTCAAGGCCTATGTCAAATGCCTCTCCTACTGATCTCCCCATTAGATGCAGTGATATCACTGCCCTTGGAAGCTGCGGAGTATACTGCTTATATCCATCAGCTGGCATTTCTCCTACACAGCAGCGTTTCTTATCACCTTCTGTTGAAAGCATTTGGAGGGTGGAGACTGGGTCATTGTCTCCCTTTAGTCCCAGCATGTTTCAACACTGTGCTCTGTGTGGAGTAGGTACCCATGAATGTCTGTGCAATGGAAGTGAATTCTGGGCTGACAGTAACTGTGAGGCCCTCACCTGCCGTCGTTGGGCAATCCTTGACATTCTCTCCATCTCTGCTGTCACCAAGCATGTAGCATGGCATCCACAGATAGCTGGGCCTCCTGAGCATGGCCAGAGTTTTGAATCCTCTGAGTTCCAGCCTCCATATAGGGCTGAAGGCCACTTCAGTCGGTGTCATGTTTGGGATCCTCCTCAAAAATAATGAAAAAAGGAAGTTGATTTCCACTGGAAATAAAACTTGGGTGCACACATTTTACAGCAGATGGGTAAATTACAGAATCGACAGAATTGATCATCTGTCATGATGTAACACATTATTTTTCATACCATTATTGTCTAGAGTTTTTATGTTGATAAATCTGGCCTCCCTAAGAACAATTCAGTTTCCTGAGAACAAAATAAGTAACTTATACGGTGGTGGAAAGGATACAGGTTTTGGAGCCAGACAGACCTGAATTTGAAGCTTGGTTTCCTGACTTCATGGCCAGGTACTGTGATGATTAATTTTATGTGTCAACTTGACCGCGTCACCGGGTGCTTAGATATTTGGTTGAACATTATACTGGATGTCTACAGATGAGATCTAACATTTAAATTGGTAGACTGAATAAAGCAGATTGCCCTCCATATGCAGGTGGGCCCCATCCAATCAGATGAAGGCCTGAGTAGAACAAAAAGGCTGACCTTCCCCCAAGCAATAGAGAACTTTTCCTGCCTGATGACCTTTGAACTGGAACATTGGCTTTTTCCTGCCTTTGGACTTGAACTGAAACATCTGCTCTTCCTGGATCTCAAGCCTGCCAGCCTTCAGCCTGGAACTACACCATTGGCTCTCCTGGGTCCGCAGCTTCCCTACATGTCTTGGAACTTGCCAGCCTCCATAATCGTGTGGGCCAATTCCTTATAATAAATCTATCTATCTATCTATCTATCTATCTATCTATCTATCTATCTATTTCCTGTTGGTTCTGTTTCTCTGAAAAACCCTGACTAATACAGGCACTTTAGGCAGACTGCTGAACCTCTTTGAGCAACAGTTTCCTCATTTATAAAATTAGAGTAGTATTGCCTACCACCGTGAGAACTAACTACACTAACCGTGCAAATTCCTGGCATGGTACTTGTCACAAAGTAGGTGTTCAATGCCTATCCCTTCCTTCTCTCCTACTCCTTTGGTCGTTCTGAAAAATACACAGATGCTTCAAAACTTCTGTAAACATGTTTTCTGAACCAAAAATGGAAGGAACATGGACCCAGTGTACGTATAGGCTGATGAAATAAATACGTGAATCTTAGTGCTGTCTCTGGAAATCCAAGCTATACAGTCACGATATCAAGGCTACTTGTTCATTTGAATGAAATAAAAATTTAAAAAAATACTCCAAAGTAGTTCTTGCTCAATATCAAACTTAACACAATGACCAAATTGCCACTTCTGCTTGGGCCATGGAGACAGAAAGCAGACAAGGGAACGTGAAGACCATTCTGCCACTAGTGCCCTGCAGTGGGAGGCACCTTCTCGGTTTTATCACCCGACACCTGTTCATCCACATGGCTCAGAGGAGGTGTATGTGACGTCTGTCCACCTCTGACCTCTGTCACGGTGTCTCATTTTCTATGTGTACTGCTGTCCATATCCTCTCCTGTGCAGTTTGCTTTGGAAGCACTTGAGGGGATTAGTATTGAGCAACTAATAGGTTCTGCTATTTGGTCATAACCAGAGACTCAAATTAAGAAAAACAAATGAGCTTACTCTGGCCTTGGGTCTTTCCAGTAGCTGGAGAATCCCACTGCTGGAAACCTAGTGCAGCAGTCTCAACATAGCATTTTATAGATCCTGCAGCATGAGCTGAATTAATGCAAAAGGACCAGGGTGGCCGGCAGAAAGCAAGCCTGTCGATGACCAAATCTTTTTTCAACTGAGTGGCTGCTTTGGTTTTGGAGTGTGTGATTGTTTTTGTTATTGCTGCTAAGGTGGGTTTTGTTGCTGTTTTTTCCCCAGAGTTTCAGAGAAAAGACAGGCACATCTTCCATTCACTACCCAGGCAAGAAATAGTGATGGCTCCTCTTCCAAAATCCCAATCCAAAAAGCTGACATCAGGGTTTTGAAACAGATTGCCTGTGGGCACACCATAGAAGAGGACTTTGTTTTGACTGAGGCCTGTGGAATCGGACTTTTCGTGCTCAATCCCTTAAACACAGAGCTCTGTAAATATGGCTTTGACGATTGTTAGCAAAAGTGGATTCAACACACAGCCACGAAACCAGCAGCTGTGCTTCTGCCACGGAGTTTGACCCCATCCTGCATATAGACAGGCATCATGTGTAATTACTCTGAGCATTTGCCACAAAACAGAATAAACTTGGGGTCTTCTCACTGGGGACGTTTCTGTGTGGTAGTGGACTGGATTTGGCCTGACAAAGAATAGTTGTGGTGTACACTCCATCCCAACTGCTCGTTTCCTCTCCTTGACCTACCCTTTGTGGGAAGCCAGGAATGCCAAATATTTCTTGTAGCTCTGCCCAGTCCTTTACTTTATTTACACTCCCCTCTCCTCCCCGGCCCCAGCCCGGTCTCTTCCTGTGGCAGCTCAAGTGTTCTTCCCTGAGCTGTTGAATGACTGCATTTTTGTTTGCGATGATATATCAAAGGGATTTCAAATAAAGACGAACAAAAGCATAACACGGCATCTGCTGGATGGCGAGCCGTGCTCTGGCAATGGTAATGTGCAGTCCCCCCACAATGGACTTCCTGATTTTGACAAACTATATCAACGTTTCTAGGCCAGACATAAAATAACTTTTTTCAAAAAGTGAAATAAGATAAAGTCGATTGAATGAACAAGAGGTGGAAGATGGATTGGGAACATTTTAAGGGAACCCATTGGCCACTCTGTATGTTTGTTTCCTGAAGGGCAAAATTAAGCCCTTAGAGCAGGTCTTTCATTTTTTGGTTTCTTTTCTATTTCTAGAATCTCCTCTAACCACACCAGGAAGGCAAGTGGAAATGAGACTTCTTCTGTAGTTACTGCTACACATTTATGGGGAGATTTTCTTCAACAAGTCTTTTTTTGCCCCAAAATACACCTCAAAATCATTTCCAGACAGTATAACCCTGGAGGCGGAGCCTCAGGGAAGCCATGAATGTTTCAAGTGTGCAATAATTGTAAACCTAAAATGTAGGTGTCCTGAGCAAGTCTTCTCCCACTACCGTGGCCATGTATCCCTGTCTGCCTGGGACAGGCGCCATTCATGCCTGTTGACCTGGCATGATTATTAATAGTATCCACTTTTGAAAGTGTCTAGTTTAGATGATATATTATATGGACATCCTGTCTTTCACCAAACGTGCCATTTCTGATGTCCATTTCAAACATGCACATAAATAACCAGTTCTGCTGCCGATCTGGCAGTCAGCCTGGCTCTCGAAGGAGAGGGTGACATCTGGACACAGCCAGGTGGCACAGTGGTCTCAGGGGCCCAGGTGCTGCTAGTCCTTAGGGCAGGTCCTAAGCTTTGCACCCTGCTGCTGGCTACACACCACAAATTAGATTTAAAAACAAAAACAAAAAAAACTTTGGACTTAAAAATTAGACACTGGGATTTTGACTAGAAGGCAAAGAAGACCTCTGGGTGTCTTCTCATCTTAAGTCCTCCCTCTCATGGAGACTCCTACCTACCACCCTTTGCAGAGTAGACGATGACCCAGCCGGCCAGGGCAGGGCTCCCTCAGCCCAGCTTTACTTCTTGCCAGGATGGATGGACCATCCCTAGGTAGAAAGGAAAACAACACCCAACATACCTTTATCTGCAAATGTCAAAAATATATCAGAGAGTTTGACTTTGAGGTTAAGCTTGCCCAATCTAGCTATTTGCAATTCTATGAGTATGTGAGGGCAGGAGGGATCTTGGAGACTGGGGGAGAGGAGCAGAGAAGGGATTGATTCATGGTGTATCCTGGACTCTGGGCTTGAGACATGCGCTAAATATTCGACTAATGAGTATGTGAGTAATTACGTTGGCGGGGGAGATTTTTGTCCACTCTTAATTATTTTTAGTACGTTAGAGAGTTTTGCTTATCTTTAGCAAAAATCCATAGTAACATATGAACTCATTTTCAGACATTTTTCCTGAAAATATTACATTTCGGCGGCGTGTCTCATTTTACTCCTTAAGCTAAGCTGATTTGTAATTCTGACAGTGCACTTACAAAATGAATATACAAGAAATACCTCTTCGATTTGTGGTTTTTTAAAATTTTAACTGGGGTTAATTTTAAATGAATTGAGAAGTGACCTATGATGTTGCAAAATGCTTCTTTAACTTCCAAGCTAACCGTGACATTGATGGACACAAGACAGATGCAGGGTCTATAAATGAAGACTTGCCTGCCAAGTGGAATCCGGGGTGACATTGCACAGAAAAGATGGTTTTCATTAAACTCTAGGGCTAAAAAAAAAAAATAATAAAATAAAATAATAACTTAATTGTCAAACCTATCCACATCTATTTGCACGTACCATCTGATATCTAAGTAGGGTGAGATATAGGAACACTGAGGAAATAAAAAGTCTGTTGGTTTCAATGTGGGCATCTCTTTCTTCCCTGTTTTATACCTGAGCTAATAGGCTGATGGTTAAACAGTAGAATATTTAGAATGGGTAAACGTATCAAGGACTTTAAAAATATCTCCAAGTTCTGTAATCTACTTTGGAGAGATTGTTGCAACAGAAGACATGAACTAATCCAGACAAGGAGTGAACACCACGAGAAGAGCTGAAATAAACTCAAGTAGTGAATACTCACACGTTCGTAAGCTGCACAAACTAAAACCTAGCTTTTGGCAGTTTACAATAAGAGTATATTTATTTGTTCAATAAACAGGTTTTGAACAGCAACTTTTCCTATCTTCTTTGCTAGATGCTTTATCGAGTATTATCTCTCCTGTTCAAAGACAGCCTCCATGCAATTGCTGTGGAATTCAAGACACCCACCTCTGTTTACAGAGTGAGCCGGTGCTCAGACCGCCTCCCCCCAGCTCCTTCCCCTCCCTTGACTAATTAACATTCCTGACATTTGACTTGACAGTAGTATTTTAGAGGTCTCAGACACAACTCTTGTAAACAAATGTAATATTCTTAGTGTGAATTATTGCTCTTTTATAAGAAAGAAATTGGCACTGCTTCCAAACTAAGGAAATACAGTTTATTTCGTCAGTTACAAGTTTCTAAAGTTTTTGGTGTTTTCTTTCTGTTTGCTTCAGAATCCACAAGGGACTTCCTCTATAATGAACCCAGTATGGAATTATCCTGCTCTTTTTTTTTTTTTTTTAAATAGCTCCTTTATGAAACAATCAGAATGCATTAGAGTTGTTTATTTACATATTATAGAGTGTTTTGGCATATGGTGTGTAGTATGGTGTCATTTAATCCTAGTACCAAAACAGATGTAAGCAACAGTATAACCCATAAAAAGTAGGATAGTCCTCATCTGAGGAAACTACTGTTTCAACTTGGACCAAATGATCTTTCCCTTGATGCATCACGAATACCAGGCTGACGTCACTTTCCAACATAGACTATGTATTTGTCACGTTTGCCTAACTTGGAGATGTAACCTACTGTTCTAATTCCTTAATTATTCCTCTGATTAAAGCAAAAGAAATGTTAAAAATTAAGCTGGAAATATATACTTTAAAAGTGTAAGAAGTATACGAACTGCTCAAATAGAATACAGAATTGACTTGGTCCTTGACAGACCAAACACTATCAAATACGAATAACAACAGTGATAATATGTTGAAGACACTAAACATTTACACAACAATTTTTTCCCCAGAATATCCTGAAACTCTAAAATCATGAATCAAAATCAGCATACACCCAATAGCAATTTTTAGTCACTATATGCATTAGTTATTTGTCATTCTTTAGCTGTTCCTCAATTTCTTTCTCAAAGAATAACAGGTTTTACTTTTCAAAAGTAAGATAGATTCAAATCCAACTTTTTATTTTCACAATTTAGTATAATTTTATACTCTTTTTCAACTATATTTTGAAATAACTTTAGACTTAACAGTTGCAAAAACTGTATATAAAGTTCCCTTTCACCCTTCACTCCTCATATTTTGAGCATCTTACACGACTGCAGTACAGTGATCAAATCAGTTAATTAACATTGATCCAATACTAACAACTAATCAAAAGACCTTATTCAAATTTCAGCAGTTTTTTCGCTAATTACCAGTTTTTGGTCCTGGAGCCAATCCAGGATCCCATATTGCTCTTCTGTCCTTTCAGCATGCTCCTTTCCTTTTCTGAGCACGTCCTTTCTTCCCACAAAGATCTTTTTAAAAGAATGACTTAATGGCCAGGTGCAGTGGCAGTGGCTCATGTCTGCCATCCCAGTGCTGTAGGAGGCTGAGGTGGGAGGATCACTTGAGGCCAGGAGTTGGAGACCAGCCTGGGCAACATGGAGGAACAAAACACCACCTCCATCTCTACAAAAAATTTTATAAATTAGCTAAGCATGGTGGCTGCACCTGTTGTCCCAGCTACTCAGGGGGCTAAGGAAGGAGGATTGCTTGAGCCCAGGAGTTCTAGGCTGCAGTAAGCAACTCCAGCCTGGGTGACAGAATGAGATCCAATGACTCAACTGGTTTTCACAAAGTTGATACATATCCATTATGGTAAATTCAACTCATACAGAAAACTACAAAGAGACATGTAAAAACCACACAAATGCTTGCTACCATGAAGGAAAAACTGTTAACATTGGTAAAAATTGTCCTTTGCATCTCTTTATGGATACATACAGTTATCATTTTATTCTTATGTACTGGTGTTGATCATTCAAATATCAAGCTTTCATTAGAACATTAGTCTTTCAAACTGCAGATTTAAGCATTTATTTTGGGCTTCCTTTTCCTACTATATTTTTGAACATATTTCCTGTTCTTTTGTTCATTTCTTCTTTGCAAACACCAATTAATTATTTGCTGGACTTTTTTTCTTTTTTTTTTTACCTGTCTTTCATGTCTACCTTTTTATAATCTTCTGAAAAATATTATATATGCCCAGAATGCCCCCCCAGATATTTGTAGGCCTGAACCATTCAAGATATACAGGTTTCAAATAAAATGTCATATGACCCGAGTTTCCCAGTCACCCAATAACTTTTCATTATATAGTCCAATTTTACTTTTTTCATAGGACTATCAAAATCTATTTCTTATTTTATTTTATTTTATTTTATTTTCTCTACTCTCTCTTTGCCCACCCTAGATTTTAAGCTCCATAAAGGCGCAGAGTGTTGCCCATCATAGACACTGCTAAACCCCCAGCATCTAGAAGCATTCTTGACATGGAGAGGGTATTCAGTAATCACTTGTTGAATAAATGCATGAAAGTTCTGTTTGTTTTAAGCTGGGTTTATTTTGATTTTTGTTACTAATACCATTGCTTTCTTCTCTGCACTTTTTTTTTTTTTGGAGATAGAGTCTTGCTATGTTGTCCGGGCAAGAGTGCCGTGGTGTCAGCCTAGCTCACGGCAACCTCAAACTCCTAGGCTCAAGCAATCCTTCTGCCTCAGCCTTCCCAGTAGGTGGGACTACAGGCATGCGCCACCATGCCCGGATAATTTTTTCTATATATTTTTAGTTGTCCAGCTAATTTCTTTCTATTTTTGTCTCGAACTCCTGACCTCGAGCAATCCTCCTGCCTTGGCCTCCCAGAGTGCTGGGATTACAGGGGTGAGCCACCACACCTGGCCCTCTGCACTATTTTTCACTTACACATATCCATATAATTTCTCTGAGATTATAGAGAACTCTGTCCGAACTCTTCTTCTGTTTTCTTAGCTAATTTCTTTTGTAGTTTTTAAATTTTTCTTTGTCTTTCATTCCCTTTTTATTTTCTCTCTCATTTCAGAGCAGATCTGTGGGGCGGCTCTTTCTGATTATCATTCATCTCATATATTTGCTGAAAAATAGTTTGTGGAGAAAAGGGAGGAGGGGTGTTAGAACACTTGACTCACTGGATGTGCATTTCAAGGCAGTCAATCTCATTTGGTTTTTGGAGAAATGTTCATCTTGCCCAAGGTCTGAGAATATGCTGTTAGTTCTCAGTGTTCTTCCTCATTTTGGTCCAGATTTCACAGCATTTGGCAGGTTTGCTACATAGTTTGTGGTTTAAGATTGTAGTCATATCCTCATTTTATTGGCAACTAACATATTTGTCTCTATTTTTGGTTCTTTTTGAGATTTTTGAAGAAGAGGAGTGGGAGAATTAATGTCTCTACACCATGATCTTGAACAAGAAGTCATTTTATGTTCTTTCAATTCCATTCTGCAAATCTGTATTATACCATGTAGGAGGGATCCTAAGTGCCATCCATCTTCCAGGTTTAGGACTTAGATCTGAATTTTTATAAGGTTTATTTACATTTTTGTTGCATAATGGTACAACCATCACCTTTCTTCTTCATTCACATTGTCCTACCTTCAAATCTCTAGAGGTTTCTTTTTGTTTTGTTTTGTTTTGCCTCTCAGGATAGTCTCAATATTCTCTTCGTGGTGAGAACTTTCCTAGTCCTTCATCTCCTTAACTTCTCTAAGTTAAGCCCCAAAGTTGCCTGGCCTCAAACAGTAGTGAGTGGATAACAACCACCACTTACCATTGCCTCTGTTAATCAAACACTTACTATATATCAGTAATACTGCTAAAGCTTGTCCATGGATCATCTCATGTAATCCTTCCAAGAACCCAACAAAGTCAACAAGATTGCCTACAATTTAAATGTAGGGATGTGAAAAATAACTTTTTCCTAAAACGGTCTCTGAAATTGTGTTCGGAGATGCCACTGTGTGTGTTCAAGCAAATACTTTGAAAGATATTCTTGGGATGGTTGAGCTTTTGTGATGTTAGAAGAGAAGAAGGAGAAGAAAAGTTGTTTTGCTATTGGAATGAAGAGGTGAGAGAAATGAAGGGAGAGGAGAGAGACCCAGGAGTTAGAGGCTACCCTGAGAAAGCCAGTAAGACACCTTGCACTGCTCCATTTGAGTATCAGCCCTGAAACTCCTGTACACGCTGCCTGCCCCCACCTTGGGTCTCTCTCCACCCCCAAATCTTCTGTTCATCTCCTGTGCACACAATTCTGAGGACAGGGTTTCTGCAGTTCTTATAAAAGGGCCTGCGTTTCCCATCTCAGTCAAAGCCATGAGAGACAAAACTATACATGGGCTCAGAAACTGGAAAGTGAGGGGGATGGCTTTGGCCTTTTATTGACTACAGGATTGTAGTGGGGTGGGGAGGGGGGGGGAGACGTATTAAGTCAATTTTTCCTCCATAGTAAGAGAGAGACAGAGGCCACAGTTAACATCTGAGTTTATGTTTATGCAGGTAAGGAAAATGAGAGTCAGAGAAAGTAAACAGTTTGTTTGAGGGCATTTAACATACGGAATGACTTCTTGTAATTAACAAATATACCCAGTTCCTTCCTCTCAGAATATTTCCTCCTGCTATGCTGCAATCCAGAAGGCTTCCCCCGGATCTGTGCATTGCCAGCTCCTTCTTGTCTTTTAAACCATCTTCTCAGAGACGCTTTCCTCCACTTCCTATCAGAACAGTCACCATGATACCCCCTCGTGCTCAATCCTATCCCCTTACCATGCTTTATTTTTCTGCCTTATTTATTACTTCCAAATATAATACTGCATATTAACTTTTTAGTCTAGCTTCTCTAATAGGATATAAGCTTCACGAGGACAGGGATTTCGTCTATCTTATTCACTACCGTATCCACGATGCCTAGTACAGAGTCTAACATTTAGATGGTACTCAATAAAGATTTGATAAATATACTCGATAAATATTGATGGGGTGCCTTCTATAATGCAGGGCACAGTCTCGTCAGTCTCTTGGCTTTAGCGTTTCCAGCTGATGGAATGTGGCCCAATCCACTAGTTTCTAAGCTGGTCATGCAGTCCACCCACCTATTTTCTTCAGCAGTGAGCCACTCACGCATCATACCTGCTCTCACAAATACCTGCATCTACTTACTGGCTTTCTTTGAAGAGAACTTCAAGGAGCTCTTGTTAAGAGCCACTACTACTGCAGTCAGATAACGGTTATCTCAGAAATGGCCTCTTCACCTGCAGAGAGCTCAGAGCCGCTCAACGAGCTTCTGAAGGTGCCCAAATCAGGGCTAAGGAGGCGGCAACTCTGAGCGTCGAGCAGTGTAAGAGGTGGTTAGGAGCAGGTCTCCGGCTCCAGACTGGGTCAAATTCCAGCGCTGTGACCGAGGCGATCATGGTACCTTCCTCATAAGGCAGTTATGAGGAAAAACTTTCCATGGCCATGTTCGGAGCAGCACGGCCAGGGCAGAGGAACTAGGCAGAACGCCTGGTGAGCTGACCAGCTGAATTTAAACAGTGAGCACTTCCAGGGAGAAGTCAGTTTCTTTAAAACTGACCAGTGTTTTAAAGAAAACTGAAAGCATGAATTGAAGGAGCAGATGGCAGTCCTGATGGCCAAGGAAAAGAATTCAGATTGGCACCAAAAGCCACGGTGGACTTCAGAAAGGAGCCGTCCCTTAGCTGGAGTGGCACGGGATTGAGCCAGGAGATGCTCATGGTCCCTGTCTGCCCTCGTTAGCTGGGTAAACTCAGGCCAGCCTCATCCTATCTGGACCCATTTTATCCTCTGATAATTGTGATGCTGGTAATCCAAGCCTACAGATTTGTGTAAAGGCTAAACAATTCCAAGTAATATTTGTGAAAATGACTCTAAACTATAAAAAAACTTTCCTAATATGTATTGCTGATGTCTGGTCCAGTAACCTAGTGATGCAATAAAGGAAGGAGCTCCAGACTAGGATTAGAAAGGCCAGGGTTCGAATGCCTGCCCTGCCACTTTTTAACTTTGTGGCCTTCGGTTGATTATTTATTCCCTCTGAGCCTTACTCTTTCATCTGTAAAAGGGGGACAGATACTTGTGTGGATTTGACTATATCTAAAGAGCCCAGTAAAACACCTAACACATCATCTCCATTCTCACCACCACCACGACCTCCACCACCAGCATCATCATCACAGCCAACGTTAGTTTGAGCACCACCCATCTGCTGGGCACTGTTCTAAGAGATTCGTGTACATTTAGGTAGATATTGTTAATCTGAGGCCTAGTGAGGTTAAGTAATGTGCCCCAAGTCACACAGGTAAGAGCTTGGATTACAATCCAGGTGGTGGAGCACAGTACCTGGGGGTAGTGATTGGCAATGGTGCCAATCTGCTACTGACATACATCAATTTTTAAAAGTTGCTTTGTGAAATAACAGACTGTCAGAAGAATTCATCTTTTCCAAGGTATTTGATAATGGAAAAGAGAAATCCCTTAGAAAGATCTTTAGATCCTTCTCACCTGCTCTTCTTTTTTTAAAAAAAGAGTTCATTCTGCTAGAAAATATGTAATTGATACCACTTCCAGGAAGATAGAAAGTTGAATTAACATTGAAAACTGAAACCCCTGCTTCAACATCTGAGCTCTTCTCCCCTATTTGTAAAATCCCTGAAGACAATCCTGGTTAGCTTTGGGCTGTTTTTATCAGTGAAGGAATGTCTCTAAGTCCACCAAGGACTAGGTGATGGGCTGGAGTGAAAACATTACTACACAAAGAAGTAAACTGATTTGCACCAGTTGAAAGGGTGAAGAAATTGCAGGCCAGAGCAGAGGTGGCTGGTTTACCCAGTGGAGATCTGCTGTTGCATTCTCCTATCCACGTGTGAGGCCGTAAATCCACAGGGCAGGCAAAAGTTTAGCCCTGTGGCTTCAACTTTGAGCAACTTCCTCTGGGGGAATCATATGCCTATTTCTAAATTCTTCATGCTTGTTCTCTGGGCCACAGGTCAGAACGACCAGTGGATAAAAGCTACCAGTCAGTCCTTGCAAAAGACTTCTCTATCCTTTGGCCTGGGTAGAAAGCCTTCCAAAGGAAAAGAGACATTTCATTTCATGCCGGTTTTCCCTCTTATATATTTCTCACTTGTGTGAAGTATCAGCAGTGATGCTAGATACACAAATCTAGCTACGGATCTTTTATCTACAAGTTCCATACACACCACCTCTTACGAGATACAATACAATGCCTGAGTCTTTGCCAACTTTGAGACCATGCAGTATTCTTTAAACTTTCACTTCGTTGTCTTATCAAGATCATCTATCTGTCTGTGGAATGGGTATTTAAATTAGTAAGATTTTGAAATACCACATGCCTAGAGAATTCCTATGAAGAATACAGTCATAAAAATAAAACCACACTATTTACACACAAAAAAAAGAAACAAAACAGAAACAAAAACATAAATTAGAGCAATAAAACACATCGATTGGGAATGACCGGGGCAAGAGGGGAGGCCCTGTCTACGTGCCACACTGAAATGTTCTATTAAGTTTTAAGCAATCACGTTTATGGCAGATTTAAATTAAATTAACGGTGAGACCATAAAATAGAGCAGCTGTTCTCCATCTTCACTGATGCCAAAACAAGAGAGAGGCTGGTAAGAAGTAAGGAATACTTCCTGGCAGCGAGGACTATAAGGATACTAACGGGGACGATGAGGAAAGGTGGACAGTTTGAGAAGCCATCTCCTCTGATACAAATCGAACAGGCGCAGATTAATTGAATTTTACATGCACCTTGAAGCCCTTTGCACTTGACCAAGTTTCTCTGATAGCGCTTTGTTTCTCTGTACATTGGGCTATCCTATTCTAAATAACTGGAGTGCCTTATAAATAGTGACAAGAATAAAAATGGACATCTAAGACAATTGTGAAAACGAATTAGCAACTATTAACCCAGAGTGAAAATTAGCATCTATTCCTGTGTGTCAGTAGCTTGGTTTAAGGCCAAGAAACTGAGTGATGGAAGGGTTCTCTGACCCCACAGGCTACAAGCCCATGATTAACAGCTGAGTTAATGAGATACACATAATGCCTGCGACGCTCTTGCCTCTACTTGCTGGTCTTGCCTCCCCTAAATTGCTGCGTTTGTGAGGGTCATCCAGAGTGTGTGCCTTGTCCACCAACCCTGCACCATCCCCGACTACCCCTGTCCCCTAGGGATCTGGAGGCAGCAAATGGAAGTGCAGATAACAAGGAGGAAAAGAATGTGACATTTGAAATGATGGCAGAAATTCAAAGATTTTCCATAAACCGTATTGAATTCTGCTTGTCTAATGAAGTTTGATTCATCAGAATGACCTAGTCATTTTTGGTTTTTTGGTCAATTTAACTCTACTGTATCAGACAACGTTCCAGAGATAATAATTCCTTAAGGTTATAAAAGCATCTTCCACTTACAAAGTTGTTTGAGGGATTTTATTTTTCTTTTTGATTTCATTGTTTTATTTATTTTGTCTTATTGCCAAATGCTTTTAATACAATGGATTTTGGGGTTTTTGTGTGTGGTGAGTCTAGTAATATGTATATAAAAAGGATTATACATCATTACAAAGTGGGATGTATCCCAGGAACCCAAGAGTGGTTCAACATACAAAAATCAGCCTACATTGTACACGAAATCAATAAAATAAGAACAAAAACCACATTACTAACTCAATAAATGCAGAAAGAACATTTGACAAAATCCAACATCCTTTTATGATAAAAACACTCAACAAATTAAGAATAGAATGGGAATTCCTCAACCTGACAAAGAGAATGCACAAAAAGCAAAAAACAAACAAACAAAAAACCACAGTTAAGTCAAATGTAATGGTGAAAGATTGAAAGCTTTTCCTCTAAGGACAGGTACAGAACAAGGATATTCACTCTTGCCAATGTCTTCAACATTGTATGGGAAGTTCTTGTCAGGGCAATTAGGCAAGAAATAGAAATAAAAGCCATCCAAATCAGGCAAGAGTTGACATTGCAGTGTTGATTTTGAAAGCTGTAGGGCAGGCCAGCAGGCAAAACACAGGCAGGATTCCTGTGTTACTGTCTAGAGGCAAAATTCCTTCTTCCCAAGAAATCCCCCATTTTTGCTCTTAAGACCTTCAACTGATTACATGAGGACCACCCACATTATCTAGAATAATCTCTTTTACTTAAAGTCAATTGATTGTCAATGCTAATCACATCTACAAAATACCTTCACAGCAACATCTAGACTAGTGTTTGGACAAATGACTAGGCATCATAGCCAAGGCAAGTTAACACATAAAATTTAACCAGTATAACAAGAGTGCCAAGACAATTCAATGGGGAAAGAATAGTCTTTTCAACAAACATTGCTGGAGCAACTGGATATCCACATGCAAAAATGTGAAGATGGACCCCTACCTCACACTGTATACAAAAGCTAACTCAAAATAAATCATACACCTAAATGTAGGAGTTAAACTATAAAATTCTTAGAAGAAAATATAAGACTAAATTTTGACCTTGGATTAGGGAAGGGTTGGTTAGACACGACACCAAAAGTACAATTGACAAAATAAAAGAAAAAAATCTTGGACTTCTTAAAAATAAAAACTTTGTGCTCCAAAGAACACCGTGAAGAAATTTAAAGAGATAATCTACAGAATGGGAAAAAATACTTACAAATCACTTATCTGACAAGGACTTTTTATTCAGAGCATACAAAGAATTCTTACAACTCAATAATATTAAGACAACACAATTAAAAATGCAAAAAAATTTCTTCAAAGAAGATACATAAATGTCCAATAAGTACATGAAAAAATGCTCAACGTTATTATTCATCAAGGAGTCATTACTCCAAACACAACTAGAATGGCTATAATCAAAAAGATAGATGATAATAAGCGGTGGCAAGCATGTGGAGAAATTGTAACCCTCATACATTGCTGAAGAGAATGTAAAATGATGCATCTACTTTGGAAAACACTTTGGCAGATCTTCATAATGTTAAACATAGTTACTATATGACCTAGCAATTCCATTCCTAGAGAACTGAAAACGTATGTCCACAGAAAAACTTGAACATGAATGTTCACAGTAGCATTATACATTAAAGCCAAAATGTGGAAACAACCCAATGCTCATCAACTAATGAATAGATAAATAAAATGTTGTATATCTGTACAATGAAATATTTGGCCATAAAAAAGAGTATATATGCCTATAAAAAGAAATGAAGCATTGATATATGGTACAACACAGAACCTTGAAAACATCATGCTAAGTGAAAGAAGCCAGTCACAAGGCCACATATTGTATGATTCCATTTATATGAAATTTCCAGCAAAGGCAAATTCATAGAGACAATAGATTAGTAGTTATCAGGTGCTGGGCAAAGAGGGAAGGGAGTGACTGCATGAGTTTCTTTTTGGAGTGATAAAAAGGTTCTAAAATTAGATGGTGGTGATGTTTGCACAATTATGTGAATATACAAACACTGCATTGTACACATTAAAAAGATAGTTATGGTATATGAATTACATCTCAATAAAGCTGTTGTAAAAATAAATTTTATTAGAAAGTCAATCTTTGATTTTTGTATAAAAATTAGAAAATGTATATAACAAAAATATAAAGAAAAAAACTTAGTCATAATCTCACAAGTTGGATGATATCTTTCCAGACATTCATTCATCCATCCATTCATGTCTCTATATTAGCAAAATTAGAATCAGATTGTCAGTAATGGCTTGTGGCATACTCTTTTTAGCTTAATATATTATGGATATCTTTCCATGTCAATAAATATTCACTTACAATAGTTTTTAAAAATGGAAGACTAGTATTCCTTTGTATTGATGTATGAAGCCCAGAATTTTAAACGGGAGCCAGCTCTCCTCCCTTCTGTCCTCTGCTGGGTGTAAGACATCTTTCCAAGAACGCTGTATTTTGCTTCCCTGCCTTTTTTTTCATCCAGTGAGTGTGGCCTCAATTGAGTTAAATAGTTTGGTTTTTTGTTCATTTAGTTTTATAACATTATTTATTTCTATAATTATTCTTTTTAAGAATTTCCTAAATGTTTGGATTGTTTTCCTTTTTATCTTTTATTGTGGTAAGAACACTTAACATGAGATTTTTCCTCTTAAAAACTTTTTAAGTGTACAATACATTATTGTTGACTATAGGAACAGTATTGCACAGCAGATGTCTAGAGTTTTTTCATCTTGCTGGACTGAAACTTAATGCTTGTTAATCCCTATTTTCCCCTCCCCCCGCCCCTCTTTGATTCCACTCCTTGAGTCTATGAGTTTGACTGTTTTAGATACCTCATATAAGTGGAGTCATGCAAAGTCTGAAGGTTTATTCTTGTCACATATTGCAGATTTTTCTTCTCTTTAAAGGCCAAATGGTATTCCATTATATATATATATATATATATATATATATATATATATCACATTTTCTCTGTTGATGGACATTGAGGTTGTTTCTACATTTTGGCTATCATGAATAGCGCTGCAATGGCCAGTGGAGTGCTAACAACTCTTCGAGATCTTGATTTTGGGTGGCTACCACCACCAAGTTGCAAACAAGGTGCTGTAGAATGAAAGATGTAGAAACAATAGGGACTGTCCTCAAGTAGTTTATAATCTAGCAGGAAAGAGAAATGTGGGAGAATTGAATTTGTAAAAGCAGAAAATGTCCACAACTTGCTCCCTTCAGCTTGTAGGTGGTAACAAGGTGACTTCAACCATTTGCCCTTTACGGGCAAATTCTGGGAAAATGGCTAAAGTGAATTTTCCTGGAATTCATAATCTGTGGGGTTCTGAGAAGAGAGAGAAAGCGTTTTGTAGGAGAGCTGGAAAGCTTAGTGGGGCTGTGGCATTTGAGGTATGTCCTGAGTTTGGAGTGGGACACCCATTGGCAGTGACGGAGGGAGCAGTCGTTCTGCACAGGAAGAGCAGCCTGAGCAAAGGCCTGAGTTGGGAAAGCCCATGGCAGTTTTGGGGGCCGTGAGATGTGCAATAGGACTAAGGAATAAAGGATGGGGTTGGATGAGAAGTTAGACAGGGGCCAAGAGAGCCAAAATATTTTGATTGAGCACCTTTAGCAGTAACAGTAGTTTGAACAAGTTCCTGTGATATATGAGTGCTTGTTTTATAAACCACATGCATGCATGATTGCTGCAATGTATTCCATACATTTGATAGGCAAAAAGGCCTATGAGATAAGGGAAAAATCATAATTTTTCTCTCTAAATATTGTGATGGTTAATATTTTTAGTGAAAGCTAGGAGACTAAGCCTCAGTAGTTTTGAAATCATTAGTTTACCGGTTTGTGATAAAGCACTTCAAAGACAATGCTCTAAGGTCCGATTTGTGTGTATACGTGTGTGTGGGTGTGGTTATCTACATATAACATAGCCATTTGGAAGCAGATGGTAAACCCCCTATAAGCAAGAATTTTGTCATCTTTGCTCACCGTGACGCCTCAAATAATTATAACAACACCTTGCACATAGTAGGTACTCAATAAATATTTGTTGACCGAATAATGAATAAATTTAGGTTTTTAAGCAGGTGAGGGATTGTAGCTGTACTTTAAGCTTTCTATTCTTCTGTGTAAGATTTCTCATTTTCTTTGTGTTTTATCCAAAACTCTGGAGCCCCAGGGAGGGCCGCTGCACACAAGGACTGCAGCGTTCAGGATTATATTGAGCTTCAAGAGACGGTGTGAGCCTCTAAATGGACAGAGACCTTGGAGCAATTATTAATATATCAGAACCTCCAGGGTTGGGCCCAGCACCAGGTAACCCTAAGGTGCAGCCAAGGATGAGGATCACTGCCCTAGGGCCGTGCCTCTCACTCTAAAAGGTGTCCTGGCTTATGTCTATTTGCCCATTCAAATTCTTAAAATTCTTTATCTCTAAAGGCCAAGAAGAACAAGGTGGAGGCTCTGTGTTGGCCTCATAAGTCCTGTCTGTTAATCTATTTTCTCAACAGATACTTTTTGAGTACCTACTATGTGCTGTGTTTCTACTGCATAACAAGGTCCTCAAGGGACCTACATGTACATTGAAGTTTGAAAATCACAGCTAGAGAAGTCTAAGGAAGAGTTCCTGCTCTCAAAACATTTGCAGAGCTGCAGGCCAAATAAGCAGCTGCCAACAGTGGTGAATTCACCACCTCCTGATAACAATTCCCACAGCTGTGTTCTGTCCCTTTTGGGTTTTCTGACCTCTGTGATCTGCACCTTTTCTGAAGGTCATGTCCCCGAGCTGCCTGTTGTGTCTCCTTGTTCCCTTTCCTTCCCCAAACTAGATTCTTCCTGGCTTCTAGATTCTCAGATGGATTGCACATAGGTGTATAGATACCACTGATTTCATTTTAGGAGCATTTGTCTTGCTTTATGCCAAACCTACTCACTTTGTTTTTAGCATGAATGAAAATCTGTCACCCGCTTCTTTCATAAGAGAAGTGTGGAGGCATTCAAAGGATCCCACTGGTGCTAGACTAAAACTGTCCTCTGACGACCATGGGTGTGCAACTCTTTTTGCAAAGTGAGCTGAGAGTCCCTAAAGACATTCAGTTGGCATTGCAGTTCACTTAAAGTGGATCTCCTGTTGCTAGAGAAAAAATTACCTAGATATTGCTGGAGAGCTATGTTATTGAATGTTTTTAGACTTTTGTCACTGTAAATCAATCAAATATTAGCTTAGGTCTGGAACCAATCTCCTGTTTGTTAATTTGCTCGTTTGTTTGTGCTTCCTTTCATTTATTCAATAAACCTTATGGTGAATCCACTCTGCCATGTTCTGTACTGGCACTGCAGAATCCAATCAAGCATAGAAAGAAAACACAATCTCTGTCTCATTCAGGAGAAAGGAGAGGAGGAAGAGGAAGGGGACGAGGGTTTTCTAAGGATAGTATATGAATTAATTGCATTAATCCTCACAGCAACTCTGTGATGTAGGTAAAATCTCCATTTTATAGATGGAAAAATGAAGATTCAGTTTTTAGCCCAACATCATGTCCTTGATAAGTACTTCAGGGCTCTAGAGTCCACATCCTACATCACTGTGCTATGCTTCCTCTACTAAAATACAGTGTTCTATATTAAAATTTAAGTTCTTAAAAAGCATATAAAATGAACTATGGGAACCAGTGGAAGACACTCGGAGAGGAAGTGACAGGAACATGTCACAGAGGAGGGGGCATTTGAACACATTCTTTACCTAGTTTCCAAGTCTCATTCTCCCTTTCTGTCCACAGACTCACCCGAGAGATCCCCTCTGCTTCATAGGTGAACAGGAGGGCACAAATGACGAAATTCTGGCGGTGCACCTGGACAAGGACAACCCTGAGGACTCAGGTCCAATCTTCACGTCCTATCCTTCAGGTGCACTGTGCCAGGCAGTGCCGAGGCCTCCAGGGAGAACTGCACGAGTTCTGCCTGCCCCTTGTGTCCATCATTCCTGCAAAGGAAAATCAAAACCAGTGAATAGTGGTTCTAAGAACATAGATTTCAGCTGAATAAATGGAATTGTTCAGTTCAGTGCCTGCTGGCCTCCAGGTGGGACTTGGAGAAGGAGGGAAGTCCAGAGGAATAGTGCGTGGCTCGTTTCTGCGGAGCTCATCTTGGGGCCACTGCCCTCCCACCCCCAGCAATGTCCTCACGTGCACAGGAAGCCTCCAAGCCAGGCTGATGATCGACAGCTCTCACCGTACAGGCAACTATTTTATTTGGCTAGTTCAAGTCCCAGGTTATGTTTGTTGTGCCAGCATAACCACCAACATCTCTCTTTTCATTCTCAAAAGTGTGCCAGTTTAGATGATGTTATCCAGTCATGTGACTTACAGGTGTAGGCAGGACAGTGTCCTTGAATACCTGAGTTAAAATCCTGCCTCTCTGACTCATTAGCTCTGTGACCTCGGTGAGTTATCTAAATTCTCTCTACTCGTTTCCTCCTCTGTAAACTGGGATGCTAACGACAGTAGCTACTTCATAGGATTGTTGTGAGAATTAAATGAATCAACCCATATAAAATTCTTAGAATGACACCTAGCAGGGTAAGGATCATATGTGTTTACTGTTAGTATTGATTTGTTTTGATTGTTGTATTGATTCGTTGGTCGATTATGGTATTCTATGTACTTTATTATATCCCTTCCTCATCATAAGAGTTCTGTGAGGTAGGAGAGAAATACATATTTTCCCCATTTTACAAAACAGAAGACTGAAACTCAGAGAGGGTAAATGATGTGCTTACCATCAAATAGCTAATAAATGGCAGGACGCAAGCCCCGGAATTTCAATACACACTGTCCATGCTCAACTTTCAAGTATGTGTTGCAAAGAATTCTACTGCAGAGAAGTTTTAGCCTAGATCACCGTATCTCAGTGGTATAGAGTAAAATCTCAGAAGTCGGTGTTGGTGTTTGGGTGTGCCTGTATTATGAAAGGTAAATATGAAGACCTGTTTTCATTTTTGTTTTTTAAAAATTAGCAAGATAACATTTAAAGTACTTTCCCTTTGACTAGACTGGGTTGGAGGGCCTGCATGGACGTCGGGAGGCCCTGGTGGGTGGCGGGTAGACTGGTTGGCACCAGGGAAGGCTGGGGATGACTGAGTCTCCATCCACACGCAGCTCAGCACCCCGGGGTGGCTCTGACCATCAGACACGGTTTACAGCTGTGTTTATTCCATCTCACATAACTTAATTACACCATAATAAATTATTTACTGAAGACAGGAAGCATAAGGACCACTCATGTTAAAAACAAGTCAACGAAGAGCAGAAAAGTAATAATCGTTCTGCAAGTTGCCTCATGATGCTATTTACCAGATTTAATTATATTCATCTTTCCAAAATTCTTGTTAAGAAGCCTACAGTACTTTGGAAACCAATGTTGAACAAAGAAACTACACACACACTCTCTAATTGGGCTTATCTGGGGAAATGATATTAATAGTGTTACGGGCTCAAGTGTGTCCTCCAAAATTAATATGCTAAGTCCCAATCCTCAGTACCTAAGAAGGTGACTATATTTGGATACAAGATCTTTAAAGGTAATTAAGCTACAGTGAGGTCATTAGTGTGGGTCCTAATCCAGTCCAACTGGGGTACCTTATAAGAAGAGGAAATCTGGGCACAGAGGGGTCTGGAGGGAAGACCATGTGAAGAGACAGGCCAAGGAGAGAAGCCTCAGAAGAAACCAACCCTGCAGGCACCTTAATCTAGTACTTCCAGTCTCCAGAACTGGGAGAGAATAAAGTTCTGTTGTTTAAACCACCCAGTCTGTGGTGGTTTGTGTAGGCAGCCTTTGGAAGCTCATACAAATACCTAAAATTATGTGGTTGATTACTATATTCCAGGCACTCTGACATGTGTTTACAATGCATTTTCTCATTGAAACTTCACAACAACTCTCTGATGAATGTTAATACTATCTCCTGATAGTGCAATTAAAAAATTCAAGACACAAATAAGGCACAATATATGCTCTAAGTCACACAGATAGTAAATTACTATCAAAAACTGGATTTGAGGCTAGGCATGGTGGCTCATAGCTGTAATCTGCACTTTGGGAGGCCAAGGCGGGAGGATTGCTTGAGGCCAGGAGTTTGAGGCTGCAGTGAGCTATGATCAGATTACCACTGCACTCCAGCCTAGGCAACAGAGTGAGACCCTATCTGTACAGAAAACAAACAAACAAAAAACTGGATTTGAAATTTGAATCTAGGTTGTCTAATCCCACAGCCCATGCTGTTAACCAGTAGTAAGTCTATTCATAACACACGTGTCATTTACAAAGAAGTCATTGCAAATTCTAGTCTGAAAATGTCTGTCTGATCTTTCCATTTAGAAACAAAATACAAAAATTACTAAGGGAAACTAGCTTTTATAAGAATAATATGAAAAATATATTACAAACAGATCAGGAAAATATTTTGATGCTGTAAAATAAAATTAAATTTCAATCTACATTTTAACCTGTATTCATGACTCAAATCATCTTTTCTTATATGATCAAGGCTCAATTGAAAAATGAGAAAGTAAAAATAAATAAGAGTAAAAAAGTATATATATATGATTACTAAACAGCTTAAAACAAACATTGAAATTTTCATATTATACTTCTATCGAATAAAAAATTTATGCATTGCATCATATCACATCCAAATAAAATTAATTGACCATTCATTCATTTATTCAAAATATTTACTGAGCTTTAACTATGTCCCAGGCAGTAGACTAAGCACTGGGGATAAAAGATAACATGAAAGACCTGGGTCTTACCTTGGTGGAGCCTATCTTGTCCAAATACAAATAAATGCAAGTAAGTGAACCAATTCAATCACTGCAAGTTGTGAAAGTGCTAAGAAGAGAGTGGGCCAGGATGGAGAGCAACAGCACGGTAATTTCCTCTAGATACGGTGGTCAGGAAAATCTTTCTGACACTTAAGCCAAGAAATAAAGGAAGAGAGGGCACCGAACTGAAGGCAAGAGCATTTTGGGTGGGAATGAGTGGTTTGGATCCACTGAAAGAAGAGGGAAGGGTAGTGAGAGAAGAATTTGGGGAGGTGGCCGGGGCCAGGTCATGCAGGGCCTCAGTGCTGTTGTGAGGAGCTCAATGCAGTGGAAAGCCGTGAAGGGTGTTATGTGACATGATCGGATCTGTTTTGAAAAAAAGCACTTCTGCTGTTGTGCGGAGATGGATTTCAGGAAGCAAAGCACTTGTGGAGAGACCCAGTAAGAGAATCTCGCAACATTCCAGGTGTCAATGAGTTCGCTACAGAGGCGGCAGCAGAGATGAAAAGGAGATGAATTTAAGATCTGTTTTGCTGGTAGAATTGACAGATCTTGATAATAGATTGAATATGCAAGAGCAGAGGGGATGGTCACAGAAAGGGAGGAACCAAGGATGATTCCGAAAGCTTTGGGGAGGACAGTGGTCTCATTTCCTGAGATGGAGAAGTGTGCGTTACGTGTGTGGGGGGGGTGTAGGTGAGGGGGGTGGTGGCTGCAGAAGGGTGCAGTCTAGGTCCGATGCTGGACATCCATGATGCCATCCAGCCTCAGGCTCCTTCCGTTTTCTGCTCTCCCATCTTAGCGCATGACTATCATCCTCACGGTCACAAAACGGTTGCTATACTTCCCATCTCACTGCGTTTAAAACAGAAAGATGAAAAAGGAAGCAAGATGGTGGCAACCCTTATCTGAATAAGAAAACTTTCCCAGAAATCCCTATAGACTTCTGCTTACACCTCCTTGACTAAAACTCTACCCCAAGGTTAGAACTTGTTGCAATGAATGCTGAGAAGTATAGCATGGGAATTGATGTAGCTGAGTGGATTAAACCCTTAGCAAAATGAGAGTTCTCTTATTAGGATGATGCAAGACTGGATACTGGGTAGACAACCAGCAGTGTCTGATAGACCACCCTCTGATTGACACAGCCTGTGAATCTGAGTAGGCAGAAGGACATTATATTTTTAAATGTACTTGAATCTCAGTTCTCATGAGGGGCAATATGCATGAGTGCTGGCAAATCTGAGGCCGTTCTCTTTCTTACTGAAAAGTATCTTTCCTTTTGTGAAGAAAAGATCAGTCTTCTGTCACTGGCCTCCCTGCCATCTTCCAGCTGTAGTCCCAGAGCTTTTCTCATGGGGATTGGAAAGCATCACCATGGAAGCATTACCATCAGGGGTTCACATTCTGCTGCTTGTATGTTCACACCAAACGTCCTAAGAGGGTGGCATGGCTCAAGTGAATTTTGGCTTTTTTTCTTGCATTGACTTATGACCCTTGGGAGGTGAGTGCTACTTGAGCTATGGGGCAGTCCAGATGATTCTGGCGTATCACCCAGCACTCTCTGGGATGCTGCGTGTCTCTCTGGGATGCTGCAGCCTGTAGTCTCTGGCCATTGTAAAGCCCCTTGTACCTGAAACTTTTCTTTCCTGGAAGAAAGCAGAAGGCTGTCTAAACACTGTAGCCCATTATCCCTGTACAAAGATAGACTGTACTCCACTGGAATTTAATCTGGAAACGTTTAATACATTTGCAGCACAAGTGCCAGCTACTTTATTTAAGAGGATAAATGATTCACTTTTTTTTTTTTCTTAAAGAGAAATTTCAAACTGAATATAAATCAACCTCCTCAGTGTGCTCATCATACCTGATGAAAACAGACTTCCTCGAGGGGGATCTGTGGTCCCCTGGGAAGAACTTTGGCCAACACAAAGAGAAAGAGAAAGAAAAGACAAAAAAAAAAAAAAGAAAGAAAGAAAGGAAGAAAGAAAGGAGAGGCTCTTACTTGTGTTGAATCAGAAACCACGCTTTCTCTGGAAGAAGTTCAGCAAATGAGTGCCTTGTCAAGTTACTCTACTGAAAACAAGGACAATACAATTAAGACAGCGCAAACCATCCCCAAATGCTCGAGTTTGGGATTTGCTCAACATTTCAAGCTATTTTCCAAATGCTTGGGGTTTGGCACGGTCGAGGCTCAGGGTTGGGAAGTTTTCCTGAAGATCTGTCTAAATGCTCCTATTTTTATTCCATCTCCTTGCAGTTAATATCCGGCTAATTCATTTGCTCCAAGTTCTGCATTTGATACATGTTAGATATCTCTAGACCCTGACTCTGCCCATTCCCCTTCATGTGGTTGCCAGAACTTTCAGAGAATTCACTTCAAGCCTGGTTTCCCCAGCAGACGCCCATTCTTTGCTCTTCGTCCACCATTCCCAGGGTGGAAGCACTGTGACAGGGTGTGGAGGGAAGTGTGTGGTGTGTGGTACTGCCGAAGGATTTGGGAATGCTGGCTTCAAGGAGCAAAGCCATGGGGAGAAGCGATAGCTGTCTTCACAGTTTTGAAAGGGTGGCAGATGGAGAGGGACCAAACCTGGAGGCATGGGACCAGGACCAGAGGCTTCTGTGGGCTCCACATGACAAAGACTGTCTCACTTCAGAGCAGCCAGGAAGAGAGAGCTGCCTCTTCTTTACCAAAGTGATGGGTCGTTGTCAGAGGTTTGTAATGGTTCACCATTCATTTTTGGAGACTAAAAATCGAATGAATGGAGCTATTCAAATATAGACCGCAATAGTTGCATTCAAAGATCTTTCTTTAAGTGTTGGGCACTGTGTACCAACACTTAGCACAGTGCCTGGTATATAAGAAGTGCTCAATAATTATTTGTTGAATGAGTGAATAGTTGATTGGATGAAAAACTGACAGGTGTGAGAAATATCAAGCATCAACACACGCTTGAAAAATCAGAGTGAGTAGTAAGGGAGCCCTGGAGGTACAAAACACAGCCATCCTTTTCTCTGAGCAGGGCCTATGCTCCCTGCCTCTTAGAGGCAATAGCTAAAGTTTAGAGAAGACAACCTTCCTGACTCTACTTCCTCTTCAGCATTTCTCCAAGGCTCGGGCGGAAATTGCTCTTCTGCTGCCACATGCTGCGGCCTCCAAACTTGCAGCTGAGGATGTGTGGGAAATGGCAACCCTTACGCCTGATTAGGTTTAAATGACACTCATATTCCTTGTCTTTGTGTGGTAAGGACGCAAAATCATGTCGTGTTGCAGAGCCCTCTTGAGAGGGTCCTGGGGTGTGAATGAACACTCGGGCCAACCCTGTTCATTTATTCAACAGCTCTTTTGAAGGTCTGCTGCTGGCCAGCTGCGTGCACCCTGGGAAAAGAGGAGATGGCTTCTTTTTGCCCCTGTGCAGATACTATTAGGTGCTGATGGGTCCTGCTGGTGAGGCAGCCTCTAAGGAGCCAGGAAGAACTGCGCGGTGAGGGAATCCAAACATGAGGGGCTTCGACATTCCTGCATCAAGCAGCTGTGGATTTGGCTTTGGTAGGCAAAATGCACAAAGATATTCAAGAGCCAGGTCTGTGCAGTGCAGGAAGGGGAAACTGCACTGATTAAGCATCACTGTTTATCGGTATTATTTTCCATAAAATCTCATTCGATAGTCACAAAAACCCATCAGAATAGGAATTCATATCCCCGTTTTACAGGCGAGGAAACTGAAGATTGATGATGCAAAGTGAGTTGCCTGAGACCACACTGCAAATAGCAGCAAAGCCAGGATGCTCTCTGCCCCCAGGGCCTGTGTTCTTGCCATGAAATCATGAACATGAGCTCTACATACATTTCATTTTCGAGGTTATTTGTCATTATTGTTTGTCTGGCGAAGAACCTGACCCAGTCTTTGACCTGAAGCATCTTTTACTCCCTGAGATTGTCACGCATGTATAAGGAAACTAAAGGAGCAAGGACGAGCCAGTGATGTGCCAGCAAGCCCAGGAGGAGCAGGAGAGGAAACATCTTCGGAGGAGGGAGCATTGTGGCCCTGAGTTTGTAAACAGCCACCCATTTGGAGGGTGGTTTCCCACTGTCTCTCTTGGATTCCTTAGACTTGACTAACTTTGTGAGTCTAAGAAGCAAGTCCAAAATCAATGCAAATTCTACTTCACAAATTAAAAGTAATTCCTCTAGGTCAAAAGATGAACTCCAGCCAAGACCTACCACTTAATAGCCATGTGATCCCAGGCAGCACGTCTCGCCTTTTATGGTCAGTTTCCTCAGGTGTCAAATGGGGGTGGACGTCCAGGTCCCAGCTACCTTAAAGAACTGTCACTTCGTCCTCTGTAAAAGGCTAGTCATACTCCTCCTTTCTAACTGCATGAAGTTACTCATCATTATTTGTTTAGTACTTTTCTAGAAATTAAAACACCTTTGGTTTGATATTAGAAAAAAAGAAAGCATTACGTTGAATAGATTGAATAATCTTACATGAGTTCATTTTTAAAAACAGACAAATTTTTTTATAGTATGTCATGCGAAAATGGGAATTTCAAACTGGGTCTCCAGATTTCTAATTGAGCTTGAAGGCAGCTTCCGAAAACAAGAACTGGCTCCTGCATCAGTTGGCTCCAACTAGATTATGCATCTCAAAAGAATCAGCCCTAGTTCCAGAAACTAGAAAAGAAAAATATCTGTAACAGCTTCTAGTTTTTTTTGAAGGGCGGTTATTAGTTGGTGCTCTATAGGATTTCAATATTTTTTTTATGAACATAGCTTCGGTGTTTCATGAAGCTTAACCCGATTAGAATTGTCACCACCTAGAAGGTGGGAAGGGAGAGGAAAAACAGAAACATTGGTGAGGTCAATCTCATACTCTCATTTTTTCCAATAAGTAATAAAGTATGTGAGTGAAGTTTCAATAAATTGAATTGGAACTCGAGGAGCCTGGGTCGGAACCTTGAAGGTTGGCAGGGTGGGGCAGTGCGTCCACCTCGTGAGACCTTCTGGTGGCTGGGAGTGGCGGCCCGTGAGCTTTATGCGGGCTTTGGGAGCTCTGCAAAGCGCTGATAGGGAAACAATGGTTTTCTGTTTCATGATCTTTTCACAGAGATGTGACCTGAGAAGTTTATCTCAACTCTTCTTTTTAACTGACACATAATTATTATAGATAGTTAGGGGGTACATGTGATATTTTGATACCTGCATACAATGTGTAATGATCAAATCATGCTAATTAGCATATCTATCAAGCAAATCAACATTTGTTATTTCTTTGTTATTTCTTTATGTTGGGAGCATTCAAAATCTATTTTGAAATATGCAATACAACATTGCTAACCATAATCACCCTACTGTGCAATAGAACACCAGAACATATTCCTCCTTTCTAACTGCATTTTTGTACCTGTTGACCAACCTCTCCCTATTCTCCTCCCTGCTCCTCCAGCCTCTGGTAACAACTATTCTACTGTCTACTTCTAGGAGATCAACTTTTGTAGCGCCCACACATGAGTGAGAACATGCAGTATTTAGTATTTGGCTCTCAGTGCCTGGTTTATTTGACTTAGAAAAAAATGCTCAGCATCACTAATCACTGGGGAAATGCAAATCGTCAGTCAACTCTTGTTTGACTACAATTACCTGATAGCAGTTTGAGAGTAATGTCAGCAAACCCAAGATGTTCCACTTGCTGATAAAGCAAACAGTAAATATTGTAAATATAAACCACCTAATATGTTTATACTGAATAATTTATGTAAAAATATATATAAGCCAGTATGTAAATTTTAAACTAATAATAATAACAAATTACGGTCATTCATTTAGTCTCAAAATATGTCCATTTGCTCTACTGTCATAAAACCACCATTCATATTTAATTCATATTTTTTTAACATAAAGGGTACATTTGCAAGCCCTCAAAATGCTCAGATAGCATCTTTTACTTCAAAATCCAAAAGCATTTTTGGCTATATTTTTTTCATAATTATAAATTAATATAGTGACATACTTTAGGATTATTTAAGCTTGCTCTATGGGGACCCCCGTGACATTCATCACTTCTAAATTCCTTAATGAAATATTGTTGACTGAATGAGCAGCCATGTTAATGAACCTGTCGTAAATATCTTTTTTGTCCACCAAGCTGTGACACGATGGGGCCCACGGAGGGGCTCCGATTTGTGGGTCCACTTCCTGCTTCTGAGACCTGACAGCAGAGAGCATCCCGAGAGGTAAATATGGGGGGAACTGAGATCAAGATGCAGGACTCTCCTCTCTGGCTCCCACCAGGAGTGTCCCTAGAGGTGGGCAAGAAGACTAACAGCTTCACAGCCCTCTGAAGAAGCAGCGAGGCCAGACCCGCAGAGCCTGGGCTGCCAGCCCACCCCATGCAGTCAGGGAGTTTCGGAGTGGTAAGCAGGAGGACTTTGTTTCTAGGAGCTCGTGAGGCAAGTTCTTTAGCTACTCGCTTTATGATCTGAAGACACTTCCCCTCTGGCCTCCTCTCCTCACAGTGCCTTTCTCTTACTGCCATCTGCAGTCTCCCAGCCTCCTCAGACTCCTCATCTCCCACCTTGAGCTTGACACTGCTCTGCCCTGCCAATCCTGCACAGAGAACCACAGGGCCGTGCCCACCAAGGCTCCTGGTAACCCATGACAGTTACCACAGAGAAG
>CAUYSK010097770.1:0-23308 GCA_963575035.1 Avahi laniger | reverse complement strand
TGTTCTCTCTCACCCCTGAACTTTAGCATATCCCGTTTTCTCTACCTAGCACTCACTTCTCCTACCTCGCCACCAGGCTAACTCTTACTCATACTTTGGGTCACATTTAAATGTGTTTTTCCAGATCCCACATATGCTAGGCAGGTCCATCTGTAGCACCGTGTACTGTCTCTACCCAATACCTATCCATTCATGGCCATTATTATACTTGCTTAAGAGTCTCTCTTCCCCATAGGTTGGGAGCTCCATATAGGTGGGAACCATGTTTACCTGCTTTGTTATTTATCTCCATTTTTTTATATGATGCCTGACAGATGACAGGCACTTCATAATTACTTTATGGATGAATAATCAAAAGAACGAACGAAAGTAGAAAAGCAAGAAGGCATTATTCTCTGGTGTTAAAGGTGTCTCTCTATAAATGCAAGCCCTACTCAAACACACAAACACCAGGTAGGCAATAATAATCAGGACATGGCCCTGTGGTCCACAACCACAATGGACACAAAAATCATCTGTAGACAATTTTCAAGATACCAGTCTTTGAACATATTGACTCAGTGCTGTTCAATAAATGTTTGACAAATTAATATATATAAATAAGCATCAGGGACAGATAATTTTCTCTCTTCCAAAAAAAAAATCACCTTTAGCTTCCACACTGCTTATTACTTTATAGTAATACAATGATTCTTTCTTGTCTTTCCATTTCTTTTGATAAAAAAATAGAAAAATAACTAAAATATGAGACAAAAGGTTGTTCTACAAACAACTAAGTGATCATAGGCAATAACTTAACTTTCTTGAACCGCAGTTTCTGTATCAGTCAAATGAAGGTGGTGGACCCTGCCTTGTCTACCTCAAGATAAATGAGAGTGAGTATGCAAAAATGCTTTTATGAGCCCTAAAGCACATTTTATTATTTCAAAACCCAAACACAAGATAAGAATTAATGTTCTTCATTTTCTCTATATCAACCAATAGAGAGTTAGAGAAAAGTGTGGACATGAATATGACTAGAGAAGAACAGATCGAAGACTATTTTATAAAACACATACTTAAAATTCAGTTCAGAATGCACAATGTTCTGAGAAGTTCTTATCCTAGATTTCACTATCATCTGATATCTGTGTTTCTACCAGTAATCCATAGCAGGGATCAACATACTTTTATCTGTAAAGGGTCAGACAATAGATATTTTTTACTTTTGGGCCATGCAGTCATTGTTGCAACTACTCAACTCTGCCACTGAAGCAGGATGGCAGCCATAGATAAAATATGCAAATGAGTAAGTGTGGCTGTGATCCAATAAAACTTTATTTGCAAAAACAGGCAATGAACTAGATTATTCCTGTGGGCCAGAATGTGCTGATGCCTGATCTGTAGTAATCCTGAAGGGTGATCTCTCTACTGTAGGTTGGATTTCCTGAAAAGCAGACACAAGGGTTTGGGAACCATGTTATACATGTGTAAGCTCCATCAGTAACAAGCCTGGCTGGCCAATGCTACTGCAGGAACAGACAGCACGAATCAGCCTAGGAAAGGAATGACATGGTATAAAGTCCTCCAATATTAAAAACTGAAGAAACGTGCTTTAGGCCTTGGATTTTGTGCATTCAGTGGTGTCCAAGGGATTACGTTATAAAGCAGATTGAGGTCCATTAAGGTGTGAGCCAGGCTAGATTACTTCTAGGATGTCTTCTAACTCAGAGTCTGAGATTCCAAGGAATCCCAGGGGATCTTCGACATTTTTCAAATTTTAGCTTTACTAATTGCATACACTCTCAAGAATTACATTTCAGCTGACCTTTATCAGCAAGTCAGTGCAACCCATGCAATAAAAATGCATTCTGAGTGGTTTTACAGCAAGGGCTTGTGGCTGATAGGCAGTGGAAGAATATACAGGATAATCTACGGCCCCCAAGAAATCAGTTGAGGGGTAAAGATGGCCTCAGAGCTTTGAGAGTGGTTCTTGGAATAGGACTAGCACACATAGACTTTCTGGTGGAGAGAAAAGTCAGGGCTTTGCACAGCATTGGACTTGAGACTTCCGTCTAGACTTAATTTCACAGTGGCAAATGAGGAAAAGGCTCAACGTGAACTTTAAACTTACTCCCAGCCCCAACATTCTATGACTAAAATAGGAACTTGGTCCAGTAACTTGCCTTCCATCTGTGCCTCCAGAAAAATTAAACCAAAGAGAAGCTACCAAAAAAGAATGGCTGAGCAAAGATGAAAGTTGTCTGTGGGTAGACAGAAAGTTAATTGTTGAGAGGACAATTTCCAGTGGCCCTGTCAGTGGCTCTCCACTGAGCCAGGCTTGAGTTTCATTAAGACTTTGGACCAGATACAGATATGAGAGAAACTATTCTCCGCTAACCCAGGCTGTGGCATTCTTCACAAAACACTTTGAAGAACACAGACCCTGAGCTGTCTGGATGGTTTTTGGTCCTATCTAGAATTAAATAAATAAACAAGGTAAAGTCTGTGATCTGTAAAAAGTCTATGATAGCATGCATATAAAAATCAAAGCAAAACTTTTTATAAATAGATTATTAAGCCAGAAAATCTGTAATGGTCAAAGAGAAACAATTGTCTGAAGTTACTTAAGCCCAGCACCACACTGGCTAAAAGTCTACCGCTATCCACTGTCTGGAAATAAAATACCCCTTCCGTCTGTTCCAGCCTCCTGTTTCTTATAGTGTAGTAGCATTTTCCTGTTGGTCTAGAGTTTCTAATTGAGCATGAATCAATTTATGTTTCTATCACTGAGACCGAGAGATGTCTGTAGGCGTATCAGAAGAAACAACCCCTAACAGACTGTGTAGATGAACTCCATTCCTCTAGGAAGGTTCCGTGAGGGAATTATCTATGATTTGTAACAGTGCCTTCTGGGATTACCTTAATCATCTCTTCACGTGCAAAAATAAAACTCAGCTGAAAATTATTAATAGAATTTGTCAAGAAAGAAAAAGAGAAACGGTAAGAAAAAAAGTATCAGGCTATAGCCAAGATGCACGTTATAGTCATCTGTTTGTTTTAATTGAATGGTTTGTATCTTCAGGCAATCTCATTATTCTCCCCAGAGCAAAAGTGCTAAGTGAAGGCACAAACCTCATTAACCTTTCAATGATGAAATCAATAATCTGCAATAAATCTAAGCTAATTTGTTGCCAATAAATTTCATAAAATGCGATGTTTTTTACCTGGGGACATTGGAGAATGTGGTAAGAGTATCTACGTCCATATCAAAATGATATCGTGAGTTTGCCTTGTTGGTATTTGGGAACTTCTGAATATGAAACAAGTTATTGATATTTACGTAGAACATAATTTTCCAATGGGGTTAATAATCTGTTTTTTTAGTCGAGAACTCAATGGGACCTTTCCTCTTCCCATGACTCTTTCTAATAAATGACATGAATAAAGAGAAACAGGCAAATATCCACCTGGAATTTCCTTCTCTTTTTCCTGCCCTGAAAAGCAGGGACATGGCCCACACTAAGGAAGTGGGAAAGATCACGTGAACCCAAAAACAAGGTCTGGCTTAATTCAATGACTGGTATATAGTAGGCATGCAGAAAATATTGGTTGAAAGAATAATAAGATGATGACCCTGAACTTTGAGAATCAACCTTTGCTTGATAAATATATATGTACATATGTATGTGTGTATATGTATACATTGATGTATATGCATGTATGTATATGTAACCATATATTACACACACACCAATATCTGAGCAAGAGAGTGGGATACTTGCCTGTTTATCTTGAAAACGAAGAGAATGGGGCAATGAAGTTATTTGCCAGTTACAGGGAAGTGATTGGGAAACAGGATAACAGGATATAAAAAGGACTCCGAGTGTGTGTTACAGTGGAAACTCCATGAGAACAGCTGCCTTGTGTGTACACCCTAAGTCTCCAGTGCTTCAAACAGTGCCTAGGATAAGGCAGGTGCTCACCAAGCGTTTGATGGCTGAGTGGAGGGATGCATGAGTGCATGGGTAAGTGGATGAGGAAATGATTATTAGAAGTAGGAGCAATAGGAGAGCAGTTGTGAGTTTTCTGTGAAGGGTATCCATATGGAGCACAAAGTATTTGTGGATGAAAGCAACAGGACCACCCATGTGCACGCATAACAAGGGATGACCTATTCCAATGGCTCTTTCCCATGCTTGGGCATGAGCCTCTCTCAGCCAGAAGAGTTCTGCATTCTAATGCAGTGCATCAAAAACCACAGTGTCTAAGTGTGAAAGAGCAGGTTCCTATCATCCTGTCTCATCTCACTGATGTCTCCTCTCTTAGGTCAAATGGAACCACTTCATGCATCTCAAAACACTGTTGAGCCCTCTCACAACTAGACCCACACTGAAGTGCTCCTGAGAGGAGGAGCCACCTGCTGCTGCTGATTGCCTTGCATCAAGAGGAGGGTTAATTATGCCCTCTAACTTGCAGTAGCTCCTGCTTCCCTGGCAGTTATTTAAGGAGATCGAAAGACAGAAAAGAAAGAGCAGAAGAGGGCTAAAAAGGGGGAGAGAACATGAGAGGAGGAGAGAAATAGGAGAGTTGCATCAGCTACAAATTTGAGAATGTCCTTAGAATGCAAAGTTTGCAATTCATAGCTCCAATAGCTGGCTCACACCTGCTTGGTCTCTTCCCCCAACCCCCTCCGCTATCAGCTTCGACTCTATTCTAACTACATTGCAGAACCTTTCAATTGCTTCGTCTCTCCTCACGTATTTCTCCGAGTAGCAATAATAGATAAATGACAAGAACTACCAACCTACTTCCAAGGTAAAGATTGGAAACTGCCTTTCTGTAAGTGAGAAAAATTTTTAGATTAACCTATCTGCCTACATGAACTCTTTTTTTCTGTTATAAACATTACCTGGAGCTGGAAAGAGAAAACAAAGAGTAGAAAGATGGAGTGTTAAGAGCCCATCTCATTTTGCAGATGGAGAGATGAAGGCCCAGAAAAGAGCTGCTACCTGCACAGGGTCACAGAGCAAGGAGGTACCAGGGTTCAGAGTGGCACCCAAGTCACCTGTCACTTAGTTCTAGTGAGACACATTCATAAGGACATCAAGAGGCATTTTGCATTTTAATAGTTACATACATATTACAATATTTATTTGTAAAATTAGCATATCACATCTATCATTTGGGGGACATTATTGCTTAGGGCAAGGCTAAATTATGTATCTATGTTTAAAATGCGAATCAGTTTAAGGGATAATATTAGGTAATAATGCAAGCATTGACATTTGTGTAACTGCTGGCTCCTGACTAGATCTTAAATTACTGACAGAAATTCTAGCCCTTCAGTAGGAAAAAAAGAAATCCATCCAGCTTGCAAACCTCCCTCGTCCTCCAAAAAGTCAAACGGCTCAGCTTGTGGCACCTCCTCCCCTCCCCGAGAAAGCCAGGGAAAGAGCTGGGTGTTCAAAGGAGTCAGACAAGCATAGTATTGTATATACACTCGACATCCATCTCCTGTAGGAAACCTCATTGTTCCTTTGTAACAAAAAGTAAATATTTACCGCGAGCCGGGAGAAGTAGCGAATGATCAGCATCCGGACCATCCATCATCATAAGCCAAGCTCCCATTTTAAAAACCCCAGGAAGGGGAGGGCAGGCAAGGATGGCAAAGACTGTCCAGGAGATAAGAGTTTGTCAGAGGAGTCAAATCGCTCAGAGTGGAAGAATATAAGGTGAGTTGTTCAAGCATGCAGGTTGTGAAGATCCCCAAAGACGGGTTTATGAAGTGGAGGTGGAAGGGCGGAGCGGTTAGGAGCACAGCCTCTGCAGCCGGCTGCCTGCCCTGTACCAGCCGCAGGAGCTTGGATGAGACAATTCCTATGGATCTCTGTCTGCATCTGTGAAGTGGGGGTAGTAAGAGAATCCACTTCATGGGGACTGCTGGGAGAATTAAACGAGTTAATGCAGGCAAGGTGCTTGTAACAACGGGAGCATAGGAAGTGCTCAGGCAATATCTCTAGGGGGTGTCAGAAGGTAGTGGCCTCTCTTGACTGCAAAAGGATGGCCAAGAGGGTGGGACCTAATCTCTCTTAGCTCTGGTGCACTCCGCAGTCCAGGCATTCGACCAGCTGATTTAGAATTTATGTAATTGTCCAAGCTCACACAGCCACAAGTGACAGAGTCAGGATTTGAGCCTGATCCAGTCTGTGTTCGGTGTCCATGTCCTTAGTCATTATGCTCCGCCCCCTCTCTTAAGAAGAGATCACAGCACGTTTGCTGTTGGGTTTTATTTTCTTTCACTCTTTCTTTCCCTGCTATTCACCTCTTCTTCTTTCGGGTATAGGAATTGACTACCTCTCTATGGGAAAGGTAAAGTACCCCAGTGAAAATAAAAGTACCGAACAACAGAAAGAAAACTTGTGTTCCAGTCTCAAGTGGAATGAATGGTTGGAGGAATCGGGAGTGATTAAGCCTGGAGGGGGGACCGTTCTGGCAGAGGATGAGTCTCTGCCCACTAAGGAGAGCTATGGTGAGAAAGAACAGCCTTGTTCCCCAGCGTTCAAGACAGAGACCTGATTCCACTGATTGAGAGGTTATCAGGAAAGAAATTCCAGTTCAGTGTTCAGACAGAACATTCCAGCAGATATCACATAGTGGCTGTGATAGACGGTTTGTGTCCCCCTAAAATTCCTGTGTTGGAATCCTAACCCCCAATGTGATGGTAGTAGGAAGTGGGACCTTTGGGAAATAATTAGACATGAGAGTAGATCCCTCCTAACTGGGATTGATCCCTTCATAAAAGGGACCCTAGAGAGCTCTCCCACTCTCTTTCCACCATGCAGGGGTACAACGAGAAGACAATCGTCTGCAGCCTGGAAGACAGCTTTCACCAGAACCCAACCATGCTGGCACCCTGATCTCAGACATCCAGCCTCCAGAACTGTGAGAAATAAATTTCTGTTGTTTATCAGCCACCTCGTTTACAGCAGTTTGTTACAGCAGCCCAAACAGGCTGAGACAGTGGCTGAGAACTTAAATTCAAGTCAGACAAATCCCAGCCCCATCGCTTGCTATTATATTCACGTGACCACACGCAAGTTTTATAACCTCTCTGGGCCTCCAGTTCTTCCTCGCAGAATACGGGGGTGGGGGGCTTAGTAGCACCCATCTCTCTCATAAAACCAGTGTAATCTTTAAATAAGATAAAGCATGTAAAAAGATTAGCACCGTGCTTGGCTTATAATAAGCCCGTGACGCCTGTTGGCTGTAAAGCTGGTCTAGATTATGAGCAAATGGAAATATTGCTGAGTAAAGATAACTGTGTCTCTGTATTTTACTCCTCTCTAAAGACGTTTATATTTAAAATATTTTGGGGAGATCATTCGTCCTTTTCATTCATTTAGCAAACACGTTTCCTGAGCACCACTGAGTGTGATGCTCTGAGGATAGAGCATGACAGGAGTGTAACTGTCCACTTATATTCCAGTGAAGGAGGCAAGTATGAAGAAATAACCACCCGAGTGGTTATTTAACTATGATATGTGCTATGAAGGATAATTCTGGAGCTGCCACCGGAATATTTAACAAAGGGACTGATCTAGATTTGGTAGGGAGGGCATAGGGCCCTCCAAGGAAGTTAAGTGTTGAGCAAAGTCACCTCAATGTGATGTTGTGCTCTGTGGCCCAGCAAAGGTCTATGTGAGCCCACAGAAGGGAGTTATTGGTCTTGTATGACCCAGGAAAGTGTCACAAATGATTGTATTTGAGCTAGGTCATGAGGATGAGGAGCATTTCCTTAGGAAGAGAAAGCAAAGAAGGATTTTTGTTATACAGGACTTCGTAAAGACTCGGAGAAAATATCGGAACAGGGGTTCAGATAACACTACCTTTGTTATGCATAGAAGATATTAGCAAAAATTAAATTAAAACCAGTTCTTTAAAGATTTTTCACTGCAGTGTTATTTATCAAGGAAAATTGGAAATAACCATAAAAAATAATAATCTAACAGTTGGGGAAATTTAAACTAAATTAAGCCCAACAGGAATTCTATATAATTCTATAAATATATTAATATTATATTCTTCAAGAGCCTGCAATAATGTGGGAAATCTTATTTAAAATACTAAGGGAAAATAGGGAGACATAAAATTGCAGTTATAGTGTGAAACAACCATATTATTTAAACCTACAAATATTATTCTGAGAAACAGAAAAGGAAATAAACATAGAAAAAAATCATATACAATTATTTTAGGATATGGAAAATTTTGTGGTACTTTTTAACTTGTATATACTAAGTTTTCTTTTTTCTTTTTCTTTTATTTTACTTACTAATTTTTTTGAGACAGGGTCTTGCTAAATTTCCTGGCTGGAGTACAGTGCCTATTCACAGGTATAATCAGAGCTCGCTGCAGCCTTGAACTCCTGGCCTCCAATGATCCTCCTGCCTCAGCCTCCCAAGTAGCTGGAACTATAGGCACATGCCACTGCGCCTAGCTTACGCATTATGTACTAAGTTTTCGATAAGAAAATTGCATTATTTATTTTGTTGATGATGGAAATAATTACTCTTTCCTTTCTTTCTTTTTATAGGAAAGCTCTTCTGATCAACTTTACCTAACAGGAAGACATCCCCTACCAATATCATTTCCTCTGCTGAGGTGAAGCCTGAGATGCACCTGTTATTCACTCCTTGACCCTTACAGCTTTCTTTAGAATAAAAAAAAATATATATCTTTGAGGGATCACGTGTTGAACCACTCAGTCTTGGATGGTTTATGAGATTAGTTGCACAATACAGTAGAACACAGAGCACATGAGTTTTGACAGAAGAGAAAGCAAAATTTTGGAGAATAAGGGAGAGAAGGAATGTGTGAAATGATCCAGGAAAATAAACCTCCAGGAAAGAAAGAGGACACTAAGGAAGTAAAAGGATAAAAAGAAACAGAAAATTATAGGAAATAAAACCCATTAGTTTGACAACCTTTGCTGTAGTGAGACCCCATCTCTACAAATGTTTAAAAATTAGCCAGGCGTGGTGGCACAGGCTCGTAGGCCCAGCTACTCAGGAGGTTCAGGTAGGAGGATTGCTTGAGCCCAGGAGTTCAAGGTTACAGTGAGCTATGATCATGCCACTGCACTCTAGCCTGAGCAACAGAGCAAGATCCTGCCTCTAAAAAAAAAAAAAACCAAAATAATTTTTAAGAAAACCTACTTGAGAGGAAAAAGGCCACCTACCCACCATCCCACTAAATCCCTGATGAGACAGATAATGATATTTCCTCACATTTCCCAGTATAGACATCCTCATCTGGCTTCTCATTAATGGTTCTCCCTTCAGTTCACTAATTTCTTATCTTACCACTTCCACTTTCCAACTAATAGACTATGTGATCAAGCCTGATGTTTTCTGGGGCAGCTTATTGTTCAGAAAATTACCATAGTCTCATCCAACTCTGAGTCCTCACTTTCATCTTCCACCTTCTATTTATTAGAGATTTTACCAGATGAATTGTACTACATTAATGCACTGTAATATTTTATTTTGCTACCAGGTAATTAAACTCCCAAGCCCACGCACAAATGCTTTATCAGAAAAGCAGCATCTCAGGAGGACTTTATTTAAGCCTCCTAGACTAGCAAAGCATTTTCTCCTCAAAAACTCCACTGCAAATCTATCTTCCTTCTAGGTTTGGGAGCGTTCTGAGATCAGACTAGCTCATACCTTGGCCATGGTGAGGTTAGTTTGGAAGGACGCCAGATAGACCAGAGCTACCCCAAGTATAATCCATGAACTGATGTGTAGTCATCAAAACAGAAACAGAATAAGCATCTAGAAACTTTCACAGCAAGTTAACATTGCTGCAATATTTTATATTTTACAGAAGTATCAGTCTGCAACAGATTGGAAATTTAAAAACAAACATAAAAACCTAATCCTACATACGTAACCTAAACATCTGTACCCCCATAATATGCTGAAATAAAAAAAAAAACCTAATCCTTCACTAGAGATAGTTTGGGAAGCACTGGGATAGAAAAGTCTAGGGATAAATCCACCAGGAATGCCCTCCCTCAGTTCTCCTGACTTTTGTGAATCTGTGTTTCCCAGTCAGTTACGCTCATCAGGGAGAGCAGCTCCGTAAGAGCCAGATTGAGCCAATTCAGGATAATTCAAAGAATAAATAATATCAGATAGTACACTTGTCAAACAGCAGTACAGGTGTCCTAAGGCACGTTCAGGGAGGACAGAAACCTCCCTTGGAGCAGAAGGGAAGAAATTCACTTGATCCTGATTTTCACTACGAATCAGAGCCTCATCATCCTTCTGACCTTTGGTGATTTAAGCAGGAGACGTCAGAAAAGTCACCACAGGAATAACTGGCTTGTGGTGGCCAAGGGTTCGTAGCAATATTGCTTTTTGAAAAAATGAAAGTTAAAAAAATATATATTGATGGCAAGAGAAGAACTGGTGTCTTTCACAAATGTAATTATGCAAGGCTGTTCTGCCTGCTGGTCTAATGTCATGCAGTAATGCTCACAGTAGTTAATAGTTATGAAGTTCCACTATGCACCAGGCCATTTAAGTCACTCACGTGCATTATTTAATCCTCAAGACTTCTTTGGAGTAGGTGTTACTGCAATCTTCATTTTAACAATAGGAAACTCGGGACCAGGTGATTTAATTAAATTGTGCAAGGTCATACAGCTAGCAATTGGTCATGTCTAGATTGGAGATTTAATCCCACATCAGCACTAAGAATCCAGTCCTGAATCCTTAACCCTAAATCCGTACTGCTTCCTCTCCCATCCACATCTCTTCTTTTTCCATCCACATAATTGGCCTTTATCATTCAAAAGAAACACCAGGACATTCAGAGCATAAAATAATAGAACATTGAACTTGGAGCCAGCCTACCTGGGTGCCAGACCTAGATCTGTTGCTAAATAACTATATGATATTAAATAGATAGAGTCCAAATTTTCTCACCTAAAAGATAGTGATAACCATGCTGGCACCATCTACCGACTTCACAGATTTTGAGAGGTTGAAATGAGATAATAAAAGTGAAAATTCTTTGGAAACGGTCAAGAACTATTGACTCAAAGATTTAGCCAATTGTTGTTATCTTGGAAAACTGAGACTTGACCATGTTTATCTTGGAGGAGATTCAGAATTATTAGATTCTTACAGCCTTCTTGTGAAATAGCAATCTGGACTAAGTAAACGATTTCAGACAAGTACCTTTATAAGCCCAGAATTGTTAATATGCAGTAATGTTTTAATAGGCATAGAAGATATATTCCCTGCACCCAAAGAGTTTATCACTGTGTTCAAGCAACACTACTTACATACATTGAAAACACACAGAAAGTAATACAAGATCACACAAACCACCAAGGACTGGATGACGTGGTACAGACTCAGAGAAAAGATCACCGAGAGGTGGAATGGTTAGAAAAGGCTTTGTGAAGGGGCGAGCCTTGAGCACAGGTGGAATTACATAGTGATTGAATGCCAAGCTGACAGAGAACTTAGAAATCAGCTCCCACCTTCTGCTCGTGAAGAAATGGAAGCCCAAATAATAGGAAATGAAGTGCCCAAGACCTCACAGCACCTTAGTGGAAAAGGTAGGATCATGTGATCACAGTGTTTCTTCCTTGTCACTTCTGCAGTTCTATTTTCAAAGGAACTGCATTTACCCAAAGCAATGAGGTCTCCATGTGGAGACTTTAAGAGAGGTTGACAGATCCATAGCAGGTATATTTCTGGATGAAGAAAAAGAGGGTTACTTAGCACACGCCTTTTCATCCTATGCCAGAAGCCAGCTCTGCCTAAAGAGTTAAAACAGGGAGTATATAAGAATAAGAATGTAGACTCAAACGACTACCTGCCAGAACACTGTCTTTTAGACCAATTGTGTCCCCTTGGAGTCTGTGGGGACACAAAATATCTCCAGGGGCTCCTTACAAAGAACCCATGATGACCACGTGCAATTCATTCACAGCTGCTCCAAGCAGTGTCTACCCTCGCCCACTCACCTCCAACATCCAAACAACAACCCAAGGAACTCTCTAAATCTGGACATGAGGTCGCAAGTACAAAAAGAAGCTGGAGAAGCGTGGTCAAAACAAGGGCGGAGAGGCTACAGACACCCCTAAAACTGTACCAGCAGAGGTCTGGATGGTGCTTCTTGAGGTAAAGTTGAGGCTCCTTCAAGGCTGTCCTGGGAGAATGGAGGCACAGAAATGGGACTTCCTTTGAGCCCCATGGCATCACCTCTGTTTCAACGCTCACTCTCCAATATTTCAGCAGTATAGGAACGGGGAAATAGCTAGCTGTAGGATACCCACCAGCCAGAGTGTGAATCCTTGCCCATGGAATGCCTTTGTTTCTCTGTGCAGGCCCTTGGCAGGCAAGAGAGAGTCCAGAAAGAATACATTCATCTCTCCAGGGTGCTCTGGCCAAATGGGCAAAAGACCATTGAAATGTCAGAAACCTGGCTCCCACATGGACTTCATGGTGGCAGGAGCTGCTACTTATAAAAATGTTCCCTCCAGATACAGCCAAGAGTGACTACCATGCTGTGACCCTGCTGTTTGCAAAGCAAGATATTGGTAAATCCAAACATGCTGTGGTAGAGAGAAATAAAGGAATGTAATCATGTTCCAGGGCTTCAGACTGCTGCAGCAAATCTGTGTCTAGGGAGGAACAAAGGTTTCTATTCATTCTTTCCCTTCTCAATGAAAATACAAAGGACTCAAGGTGTGAATACAGTTTGCTTTTACTAAACACCTCAGTGGCTTGGTAGCTCAGCTCTGGAAGATTGAGAGCCTTATCAACTAAGTTCAGAGGGTCTGAGGCATGTCATTCTCTGCATCGATTATATTTCCTTTGGTTGCGCAGTGCAATGTCAAGCTTCCCATTTTGCCTACCCTCTGTTACCTTGGATTCTGGGTCTTATTTATGATCACGGTTCTAGATTGATTAGGTCAAGGAAGCTAATTATATATTGTTTTCTTTTGTCAACTCCAACCCATCACTAGTAACTTCCTTGAGTGCCTGTTGAAATATTTCAACAGAATATTTGTGCTGGGATAGGTTAGTGATGCCTTCCACAGACCTGTTGTAGAGTATAGGAATAAAGGTATACATGATGTATATCCTCCATCCCATATTGTCCACTATGACTAATAAATATTTGAATGAATGAGAGAATGACAGAGAGAGAGAGAGATGAAAAAATGCAGACAGACCACATGTGGGTCAGTGATCATGGGCCAAAGAGTGACATCAGTACTCTGGTCTTGGAAAACAGGCTTTCTTGGTGAGCCCTGTTGTTTCTGTTCATTTATTAGATCTGGTCCCTTCTCTCCCAGGTCCTTTTCTCCCTGACTGGCTGTGAATACTATTAGCAGAGGGGATATTAGCGGATTTCTTTCCCAGCATCTTCTTGTAAACTTTGCCCTTCCCACTTTGTTGATTGCTTTCGACTCCAAAGAACAGAAAACCCTATCTAGCCCAACTCAAACAGTAGGAATTTATCACCTCGTACACATATTAATTAATATTAACAAGAAGTCTGTAGTTACAACAGCTCTAGAGTTAATTAACCCAGTGGCTTATTAGCATCATTAAGGACTCTTTTCATCTTTAATGAGGATACCTTTCTCAGATTCCTCCAGCAGATGTTCTTTTGCATGTCATCGGCTAATATGGCATCACTTGTCTACACCTAAACGAATCACTGGCAAAGGGACTGAGACTATGATTGACTTGGACTTGGCTTAGGCTCTGAGTCCCAGATAGATCCCCCAAAAAGAAAATCCGGGCTCTGCTAGCAGGAAGAATGGGAAATGGCTGTCGGGCAAGTAATGCCCCCGCAAATGACAGGAGCATTCATTGCCACAACGGGTGGTCAGCAGAACAGAAAATGTTCTTATCTTTTGATTCTTAAATGTTAAAAGCCTAGGCTGCTCATATAGTAAATATTTAGAAGAATACGAGATGAGTAAGAGCAAAATCTTCCCTATACCCTGAGAGTAGTGTTGACGAGAATGATGAAGGGAAGCCACGAGAGCTTAGGCACGCATGGTCTCTAAGGCTCCCTACCTTGTCTCTGCTTCCTCCCTCCCCCACCTCAGCCGGGCAGAACCCCCACAGGCAGGACACTGGATACAGGACAGGATTGGGGGATTCAGAAACATGGAAGCAGAGTGTCCCAAAGTCCCCAGTCGTGCTGAAGGAGTCGAGTGCCCACCCCCCATACTAACACGCACCTCAAAGCCACAGCAACGTGATCCAGTGAGTGTGTGGCCCTAAAGAGACTGCGTGGTAGGAACTGAGGTGGAACTCAGGATCAGAAGGTGCACATGACATCCCAGCAGTGGCTAGATGCTGATGACACACCTTATGAATGCCCCAGTGCTCCATAAATGCTCTAGTAACGGTTTATTATTAACCCCATGGAAGGGAGAGAGAAACCAAATTCACTGAGATTAAACTTTACCCCTTTTGCCCCCAGGCACAAAACACAAAGTAAAGTCACTTAGCTTTGGTCCCCAGCACAACAGAAGTGCAAAAAATAAGGTAAATTCGCTTATGGAAAAACAGAGAATGTTACATCTCTTGCACATATGAGTTGGTACACTGAGATAGATGCTACTTCCCATATATTTTCTTCTGAGTTTCACAGCCATTCCCTAACTAATTTTTAAAGTAAGTTTTCATTAGACCAAGGTTCACATACTTAGAAAGAGGCAGAGCAAGCCTACCTCTCTAACCCTCCCAGACCATCCAATCTAGAGTAGGTTTCCCCTCCCCAATATTTTCTCAGCAAACCTTGTTCTTTTCTACACAGTCCTCACAAATTTTGGAATGAAACATCTACTGGCCTGTTTAAGTGTTTATTTTCTGTGTCTTGCACCATGCTGTGAATTCTGTAAGGGGCTATTTTAATCACCACATGACAGGGTGCCTAGCATGTAATAGGTGTCAATAAATATTTGTTGACTAAATAAATAAGGATTTGACCTTAAAATCTGTGCTTATGGCCACTATGTTATATCACATTACAGATTGTAAATTTGATCTTACTAACAATTCTTTGAAATTAGGATCATTAATAAACCCCAGATCACAAGTGATGAAGCTGAGGCCCAGACTGGTTAGGTAACTTACCCATTTGCATTGTGCTACTCATAATGTTACTAATAGGGCTACTAATCATGCTACCAGTGGTGTCAACACTTTAACTCATGTCTCTGAACTCCTGTGATGGGTTTTGCCCATTGCACTGAGTTGAGGACCTCCTGTCTCTGATATCACCTGAGACCCAAGACGCGCAGCTTCAGCTGAGCCAGCCCAGCCAGCGATGCAGCGAGTGAGATTATGTTCAGATCCCAGTTGGTTATATTGCCATGAATTTCAAAACAAGCCGTAGTGCAGCTCTCTAGCATTTCCAGAATGCTAACACAGTTTGCGATTTCAGTATACTCTTTCTACAACCAGAAACTCAGGTAATCAGCAGCCCAGGAAGCATACTTGACATTCTGTCCTGTACACATTCCATCCTGTACCTCATGCTGGGGAAAACTATGAGTCCCAGGCTGGGTGACTACCCTTAGGAAAAGGCAGAGAAGACCATAACAAACTTCTCATGCTGCTAGCAGGCAAAGTTGCAGAGAAAGAAAGTAATGTGAACTCAAACTACTCTTGAATTAATTAGAAACGTATTTTTCTTTCTTAAAAAAAAGAAGAAAAATAGAATGTCTTGTTCTTTGCCTTGGCTAAAAGTTCTCCTTTTCATTTAAAAGGTTAAGTAAAGGGACTTACATGCTCTTACATTATTTTTTTCGAAAGAGCACACTATTCCTTCAAACTTGAAGAGATATTATTTTACATGTCTCCAGTCAGGGCCACGGCTATGTGTTTCTTTATTTTATTATCATAGTTTGTGAAGCCACATTTTAAGATTGGTGTTTTTGATTCTTCAGGATTTGGTCTTCTAGCAAAGTGATATGATATGTACCACTTCTCTCTTATAGTCTTCCTTTAGGGGACAACTATACTACCACTAGCATCTTTTTTTCTAAAGATGGGTCTCGCTATGTTGCCCAGGCTGGAATGTAGTGGCTATTCCCAGTTGCGGTCATAGCACACTACAGCCTGGAACTGTTGGGCTCAAGCGATCGATCCTCCTGCCTCAGCCTCCCAAATAGCTTGGACTACAAGCACGTACCACCGCACCTAGCCTCCGAATCTTTAAACTGAAATCTCGGGTTACACAAACTGTCTTCAACATCTGGTCTAACAGCATCAGAGCTACAAATTTTAATTTTTAAAGAGGAAATTGCTACTCTTTCCAAAATTAAAAAATAAAAACCATAACCACCATTTTTTAAAATCTTAAACTTCCACAATTTTAAGAAATATTCTCTGGTCTGAAATTGATATTTTAAAGACAGCAATTGACTGATTATGTGTTGTCATGATCAAAAAACTAGTGATGAATCAGTTTTGTCTTGTTCAAAAAACAAAACAGGCTGGGTGCAGTGGCTTACGCCTGTAATCCCAGCACTTTGGGAAGCCAAGGCAGGAAGATAGCATTGGGCCAGGAGTTCGAGATCAGCCTGGGCAAAATGGCAAGACTCTGTCTCTGCAAAAAAGATAAAAATTATCCAGGTGTGGTCTGCAAACCTGTAGTCCTAGCTACTTGAGAGGCTGAGGTGGGGGGATCGCTTGGACCCAGGAATATGAGGCTGCAGTGAGCTATGATGGCGTCACTGCACTGCCTGGGTGACAGGGCGAGACCTTATCTCAAAAAAACAAAAATAAAAACAAACAAAACATTGAGAATGTAAGTGCAGAGCTCTGTCGGGGCAGAGACTGAGAGGCCGGGATCACGGGTAGCTCTGGGAGCACAGGGCCAGAGGGCTTGAGGGGAGCTTGTAGGGGCGTCTGGCAGCTGGGCTCCTGGGGCTGGCTGGGCTGTGGGGTCACACGTGCTGCACACAGTGACGTGGAGAAGGAGGGCAAGAAGGGCAGGAAGTATTCACATCAGTTAACGTCCATCCCAGGATACCTGAATCCCTCCAGTAGCACTGAAATCCTGCATTCCACAGACAACTCAGAGAGCCCACCAGCTTCCTGGGCACTTAACTCAGGAGCATGATGCTGTGCTCAGCCTGTCTGCCCGCAATGTCAAGCTGGCCTGGAGCAACTGGGAGGACGTCTTCCTTAGGGTGCCCATCCACGACATTGCCGCCAACTCCTATATCCAGGATGATGCTGCACACCTGGGGGTCCTGAAGACAGCCCAGGATCTGGGCATCTCCCCCAGCCAGAGTCTGCATGTGGAAAGTTCCAGAGGCCTCAGCGCAAGCTCCTTGTCAGAGAGCTTAGCGGGGCCGGTGGAGGCAGCTGCTTGGTCACCCTGGCTGCAGAAAGTAAGGTCGCTGCAGAGGAGTTTTGCTGCCTGCTGGGCCAGGTCTTCTGGGTTATTTACATGGGGCCTACCATTGGTTTTCTGGACAGAGCGATATTTCTCAGGGCCTCCACCCAGACCCCCTACCTGTCCCTGCACACGATGACTTGTCTACAAAATGCGACATTAAGTGGACCTATGAGGCAGGAGACAGCATTTTCTCTTTCCCTGACTCTGAGGAAGTAGGTGGAGTGTTGCCCCTGTCCTTCTGTACATAGGTGTTATCCCACAGCAAGACGGTCAGTGACAGTGAGCTGAGTGCCAGCGCCAACAAACTGCTGCAGGACTACACGCTGCTGCTGTGCTCCAGGCTGTCGTTGCAAGAGATGCAGTAGCTCCTGGCACTGCTGCAAGAGAACTGCAACCGGGGCTCCATCCACAAGTTCTGCAACAACCCGCAGCGGGTCTATGGGGACAGCTGCATGTTCCTGCTGCCTGATTGGAGGCCCTTTTCCTTTTCATTTATTTTCTCTTTTTGGGGGGAGAACTTCCTAGAGACCACTGGTATGATGGATGGCCGTGGCATCATCACCACCAGGTTGGGCAGCACCACATCTGGCTCCACCACCAATGGGAACAGGACCACGGGCAGATCCAACAATTGATTGGTGCCCTCCGAGGGGGGTGAGCGGGACGAGTGGGACAGCATGATCTTGGACATCAGCAGCAACATGGAAGTGCTGGGCTGCAGCATGGACCAGAATTCAGCATGAAAGGAGGTGGGCAGGGGAGCACCCACACCTTCTACACAATCATTCCCAGCCCTTCCTGGGAGGAGGTGACCAAACCTGTGTTTCAGCGTTTCCTGCTGGCTGAGTGCTGGGGAAGGTCTCCAGACACAGGTGGTCCCTGAAGGCCCAAGTCCTCTACCGTGAAGGAGCCAGGAGCCGCCCAGGGACACACGCTCCAGTGCTGGGTGGAAAGTTCTGTGCTTCCTCCACTGGGGCTCAGCCATGTACCTGCTTGGGGAAGACCAGACCAAGCTGGCAGGGAGCGCCACTCCAGTTGACCAGGGCCTTGGACACCTGTCAGTTCTACACATGATGTTCCTAATGTAACCCTCAGAGACCTTAAAAAGATTAATGCAGGCCGGGCACAGTGGCTCACGCCTGTAATGCTAGCACTCTCGGAGGCCGAGGCGGGTGGATTGTTTGGCCTCAGGAGTTCGAGATCAGCCTGAGCAAGAGCGAGACCCCGTCTCTATTAAAAAAAAATAGAAAGAAATGATCTGGACAACTAAAAATAAATATAGAAAAAATTAGCCGGGCATGGTGGCGCATGCCTGTAGTCTCAGTTACTCGGGAGGCTGAGCAGTAGGATCACTTGAGCCCAGGAGTTTGAAGTTGCTGTGAGCTAGGCTAACGCCCCGGCACTCACTCTAGCCAGGGCAACAGAGTGACATTCTGTGTCAAAAAAAAAAAAAAAAGATTACTGCAATGTGAATAATTTAGAAAAACAAAGCAAACAAAAAACACACCTCTTCCTCCTCCTCCCAATGTAGAATCATGTTTTAAAAAGAACAAATGAAACCTATGAGCGTCATGTAAATGCACAGAGGACTTTGATGTCCTTTGGTGTCTTTGCGGAAGAACATTCTGCAAAGCTGAGCCATATGTCCGTGTATCAAGGAAGATGTCTGCAGAATGCTCAGAAAAACAGCAATTACCGTCCTACAGAGTTAGATTCACAGTTAGGTTAGGGAGGCAATCATGAACAAAGAAACTTTTTAAAGAAGATAATGGTAACAGAATAACTGGGAGCAAGATAAAAGGAAAGTAAAGTTATAGAGGCCAAGAAGAAAGTCTTCATAGAGCAGGGCTGGAAAAGAACTAGGGATGACAGCATAGAATATCAGAAATGGTGGATGAAAGATAAGCAAGTCAAAGAACATTACCCTGCCATGCAGAAGCGAAGCACAGAGCCAAGTAGAATTGCTCTAGCAGACAGGAGAGAAAACAGCGCGCTGGATACTTTAAACACAACTTCAAGAATGCAGGACCCACAACAGAAGTCAGAGGATATGCCTGCTTGTGGTGAAGGAAATGGCTTCAATGCAAAGTCAGTTTGGGCCAGAAACCAGGTCAAATAGGCAAACTAGATTCAGTTCCTCTGCCTACATGATCCATCCCATATTTCAACCTGTAAAAGTCCTATTCATCCACCAAAGTCTACCTCAACTTTCACTCACTGGAAAAGTCTGCCCAGGTCCCATTGGTCAAATTAATCTGATCATGTTTCACACTTTGTGTTTCCAAGACTGTAGTCAACCCTCTATCACAATTATTTCTATACTTTTGCTTCACTTACAATTTGCCTTCCAGAGTTTTTGTCCAGGCAGCAACAGCACTCCCTGGGAAAGGTCAAGGGAAGGTTCACATATGCTGGTTTATTTATGCTGGTTGCAACCCTATCTAGAGGAGGAACGATGAGTAATATCCTTATCTAGAATTCTACTGAAAATGAGGCTTTCCCTTTTGTCCACAACTCAATCCCTGCCCCAAACGACCTTCTCAGACACCATACTTGCAGACTCAATAAGAACACTGTATATTGACAATAGTAATAACTCATGTTTATCTTTCCCTATCTAAACAGCACTAAAGGGCATTCAACTATTGATCCCAGAGAGCCATCACCAGCATATGCCCTAAAATCACAAATATATTCCTGAGTGCTTCAGTGTTCTTCCCAATCCAAGGTTTCAGAAACACTCTGAGCTGACATTTCTCTGGGTGACATAAGAAATAAACAAGTCAACCTCACCACTTCTACCAACTTTAAAATTTGCATGGAATTACCATATCGCATTATGATTTTGTTTTAAAATGATTACTTCTGACAGGTTCCCCAATCTAAACTGAGTATCTGTGGCATGAAGAAGGCTTCACCTTCAAGAACTTTGTTCATATCATGCATTTTAAAACATAAATCAATAGGCATATTTTAACCTCAAACAAGATCATGAGAAAAATCAGTTTTCATTTCTAAAAGACACACAAGTAATCACGTATGTCTCTCCCAGAAAATTTAGGGAGGATATTACACACTTCTTTGATATAATTAGGCCCTACATTATGGTCATCTTGCTTTGTCCTCTGTACCTGGGCTCTTTAATTCCATTTGCATAATTTTGAAAACTAATAACTTTTCTCTTATCATATTAAATATGTCACACTACCGTCAACATTTTAGGAAATGTCTAAGGGAGAGAAGAAGAAAATAAAAATCACCCATACTTTTACCTCACTCAGATGTTCACCTTAATGTTTAGATACTCTTAACATTTATTTCTCCAAGATTTTTATAAGCAAGGATATTTTAGCAATTCCCTAAAAATTACTTTTTTAAATTAGTAGAACGAGTCTGATTGACTTGACTTGTTTACATTACTCCATGAAGCTTCTCACACGTTTTTAAATAAAGGCTCTTTCCACAATGTTTCAGTTCATTATTATTATTTCATGTTGATGAGGTAGTTACCAATCAAATCAATAGTATGCTCATAAAACATATATTCTGATTAATTGGTTAACAGCACCAGACGGGGAGTTTAGGAGACAAGAGTCTTAATTATTTAGTTGCATGGTTGGAATGAGTCACCTCTCATGCCACCACCATTATGCTTACCACCATGATGCTGAGTCTCAGTTCCTTAATCTGTAAATTAAAGGGGTTGAATTAAATTATCTCTAAGTAACTTGAAGTTCTCTTGGTCTAAAATTCAATGGCCATAAGACCAACCTGCCCTCTCTGGTCACAGGCCCAGGAAGCCATTTTGGGAGTTTGAAGCCAGGCAGTGTCCCACCCTCAGGCTGAATCTGAGCTGACACAGTGGCAGCCCTGCCCAGATGAGGAGGAAAGAGGGAGCCCCAGCTCTCCTACACCCCACTAGGAGAATTCCCACTGCTCTGCTCCAGGCTACTGTGAGCTGAGACATAAGCGGATGGCACTCCTCCCAGCATCTTGCCCATGCTGTTTGCCTGGAAGGGGCCCCACCCTCTCTGGTCACAGGCCCAAGGTGCCATTTTGGGAGTTTAAAGCTGAATAGCACCCCATCCTTGGGCTGAGTTTGGGCTGACACAGCTGCAGCCCCACCAAGCTGAGGAGGGACAGGGAAACCCAAGTTCTCCTACACACACCTAGGACAATTCCCACTGCCTTGCTATGGCTCCTGTGAGACTGAGATGTGAGCAGACAGCACTCTCCATGGTTTCACGCCAATGTTGATTGCCTTGAAGAAGCTCTGCCCTCTGTGATTACAAGCCACACCCAGTGCCATTTTGAGAGTTTAACACTGGGCTGTGCCCCACCTTTGGGCCAAGATTAGGGTGATATGGCTACAGCTTCCACCTGGCTAGGAAGGGACAGGGGAGACCAAGCTCTCCTTAGCACAATTTGGATGATATCCTCGACCCTGTTTCAGGCAGCTGTGGCACTAGGGAATAGGCTGCCCAATCCTTTGCAGCTACCAGCAACACCGACATGGTCTACTTGGGTCCTATGGGGTGGCTCCACCACTGCTACTGCCCCTTCCCACATCACACCAGGTTTCCAGGGGCCTGAGAACCCACCCACACACTGAGCACTCTGCTGCAACTACTAGCTTCCGAGAGAGCCACCTAACGGCCCAAGAATTGGCCTTCTAGGGCAAACAAATACTCCTGCCAGCATAAGCTGCTCTGATGCCTAAAATCAGGCACACTCAGCCCGCTGTTTCCACAACTGGGGCCCAAAGACTGGTTTGCTGGTGTTCAAGTCCCCAGCAAAACTTCACCATAGCCTCAACTAAAAATTGTTCCCTAAGCTACCAAGGAAATCACAGATACCACTGACCCTGTGTACTGCCTAAGAAATCATACAAAGATCACACTACTGCAGGCACCCCAAATCAAAGCCCAAGTGTCCTAATCAACTGACAACATAAATATATCTTCAGGAAAAAAAATTTTTGATCTTTGACAAAGTTCACAAGAAAAACAGTGGAGAAAGGACATCCTTTTCAATAAATGGTGCCGGGAAAATTGGATTGCCATATGCAGAAGAATAAAACTGAACCCTTCTCTCTCACTGTATGCAAAAATCATCTCATGATTAATTATAGACTTGAATGTGAGATCTGAAACTATAAAAATACTAGAAGAAAACCTAGGTAAAAATCTTCTGGATATTGATCTAGACAAAAAATTCTTGACTAAGACCTCAGAACATAGGCAACAAAAATAAAAATAGACAAATGGTACTTCATTAAACTACAAAGCTGCACATCAAAAGAAATAATCAACAGAGTGAACAGACAAATGTGGAATGGGAGAAAATATTTGCAAACTGTATGTTAGACTGGGACTGATATCCAGGATTTACAAGAAATTCAAACAACAGCAAAAAAAATTCCAAATAATTTCATTAAAAAGTGGGCTAAGCATTCTACTAAGTGAGGTATCCCAAGAATGGAAAGACAAGCACCACATGTACTCACCATCAAATTGGTATTAACTGATCAACACATAAGTGCACATATAAGAATAACATCTATTGGATTTGGGCAGGGGAGAGGGGAGAGGAGGGTGGAGGGGACGGGTACATGCATACACAAAGAGTGCAATGCGCACCACCCGAAGGATGGACATATTTGAAACTCGGACTTAAGGAGGGAGTGGGGGGGGCAAGGGCAACATACGTAACCTAAACATCTGTAATACGCTGAAATAAAAAAAAAAAAAGTTGCCTGGGCTGGAAAGCAGGACAGGAGTGAAGTGACAAGGACACAGCCTAATGGTCTATAGGGAGTCTCCTATAATTGCCTGACAATTTCAATGTTTTCTTGCCTAACATGGATTAG
>CAUYSK010097763.1:0-18859 GCA_963575035.1 Avahi laniger | reverse complement strand
AGCTCCATCAGGAATGAAAAAGGAGAAATTGCAACTGATACCACGGAAATACAAAATATCATCTATGAATACTATAAAAACTTAAACACACATAAACTTGAAAATGTGTAGGAAATGGACAAATTCTTAGAAACATACAGGCTCCCTAGGCTCAGTTAGGAAGAAATATAATTCCTGAACAGACCAACATCAAGTATAGAAATTGAAGCAGCACTAAAAAAACCTTCCTAAAAAAAACAAGTCCCAGACCAGATGGTTTTACACCCAAATTTTACCAGACCTACAAAGAAGAACTGCTGCCTATCCTGCAAAAATTATTACACGACATTGAGAAGGAAGAAATTCTCCCCAACACATTTTATGAAGCTAACATCACCCTGATACCAAAACCAGGAAAGGATGCAACAAAAAAAGAAAACTGCAGACCAATATCCCTTATGAATATGAATATAGATGCAAAAATTCTCAACAAAATTCTAGCGAACCGAATCTTTGTCTTTTGATTGCATAGTTTAATGCAATTGCATTTACTGTTATTGATGTAGTTGGATTTATGTCTTCCTGTCACTTTTGTATTGTAAATGTTTCATGTTTTTTGTTCCTTTATTTCTCCTTTATTGCTTTCTTTTACATGAGTTAAGAATTTCTAGTGTGACATTCTAATTCCTTTAATAATTTATTCAGTATATCTTGAGTTATTTCCTTATTAGTGTCTACTTTGGATTTATACTAATTTTATTCCAGTAAGATATGGAAACATAACTGCTGTACATCCGTATTTCCTTTTCCTTTTGTGCTATTGTTGTTATTCACATTTTATTCCTATATAGATAACATATATGTTGTATATTACACTCATAACACTATGTTGTTATAGTTATTACTTTATATAATTTTATGTCTTTTAAAGAAGCTATGAGAAGAAAGAAAAGCAAGATTATATTACAGAATGTTCTATTGACCTTCTTATTGATCATTATTTGTTCCTTTGACTTGTTTCTATGAATTCAAGTTACCCTCAAGTGTTACTTTCTAACTTCAATATACCCCATATCCTGTGTTGTGTTTATGTTATACATATATTACATTTCTATAATTTATAGACCCAACAATTTAATGTAGACATATTGTTTTACACACTTTTAAAATTAGTTCAAATAATAAATGAGAAGAAATATCCATTTAAGCTATCTTCTATCATCACATAATTACCTTTACCATGCTCTTTTTTTTCTTTTTGTGGATTTAAATTATTTCTGGTATCACTTGCTTTCAGTCTGAAGAATTTCCTTTAGCATTTCCTTTATGGTATATTTGCTAGCTGAAAATTCTCAGTTTTGTTTATCTGCTTATTTTGCTTTCATGTTTAATAATAATTTTTTTCTTTCTTTCAACACTTTGAATATGTCATCCTCCTGACTTCTGGCATCTGTTATTTCTGATGAGAATTCAGCTGTTATTCTCTCTGAGGTTTCTTGTGCCTTACGTAAGATTTGTATGTAAGTCATTTTTCTATTGATGATTTAAACATTTTCTTTTTGTTTTGGTTTTCATCATTTTGACGATGCAGTGCCTGGTTGTGGATCTCTTTGTTTTAATTCATTTTGAAGTCTGTTGAACTTCTCGGAAGTATACATTAAAGATTTTCATCAAATTTTGGAAAAGTTTAAACATTATTTTTTTGAATACTTTTATGTTCCTTTTGCTCTCTCTTTTCCTTCTGGTTCCCCCTACTACATGTATCCTATTGCACTTAATAGTGTCCCACATTCATCTGAGTATCTTTTTTTTTCATTTTTTTCAAATTGCATAATCTCTATCAGTCTATCTTCAGCTTTCTGATGCTTTGTTCTTCTGTTCAAGTCTACTTTTTGGACTATTCTATTGAATTTTTCATTTCAGTTATTATAATTTCCAATAATAGAATTTCCATTTGTTTTTCTACTATTCATTCACCTTTACTGATATTGTCTCTTTAATAAAACATTATCTTCACACCTCACTTCTTTAATCATGTTTTACTTCAATTCTTTGAATATATTTATAATGACTCCTTGGAAATCATTGTTAAGTCTGCTATCTGGGCCCCTTCACAGGCAATTTCTATTTTCTGCTTTTTTCCTATGTATAGATCAAAATTTCCTGTTTCTTTGCATGTTTCATACAAATTTTTGTTGAAAATCACACATATTAGGTAGCATACTGTTGCAACACTGGACACTGATCCCTGTTCCTCTCTCTCTGACTGTGCTGTTGTTTTTGTTTGTTTCCTTATTGGTTTAGTGACTTGGATGCACAATTTTTGTGAAGTATCTTTACAGTGTGAAAGCTCTGACATGACTCTTAAGACCGTGCAGCCTTCGGCATGTGCACAGTCACCCTGAGATGGCAGTGGTTTAACAGGGCTTCTTAGACTCTTTTTTTCCTAATCTCCCTGATAAGTTCTTTGTCTCTATTGATATCACACTCAACTGTTAGGCTGCACTAATTGCTGGCTGTGTGCTCTACTCTTTCTGACAATGACCTGAGGCATAAATTGCTCCACAGTCAGATCTAATTAATTTCAGGCCCTTTACAGTTGAGGCCTGTCTTTTGAGGTTAGTTAGACCCCAGGAGGGTTCTTAGCTGTCTCTTTCCCTGGTTCTCTCTTGCAAACTAGCCAACCTAAGGATTAGCTTATTCTCAAGGAGCTACTCAACTCCTCTTAATTGCTTAGCATTTAATTCTCCTTGCTTTTGAAAGTACATTTAGGCTTGAAATTTCCCTCACTCTTTTCCAAACACAAGCAGTTCCTTTGGTGAATATTTTGTAAATCTTCATTTATATGGCTTGCCTCTCTGTCCAAGGACAAAATCTCCAACCATTACTCTGATGCTGGAGGTATGGAAGTCGCCTGCTTCTCTTACAGTGACAGCTTTGTTTAGTGAGCAAGATGCTGGATTGTGATACTAGCCACTGGCCTTCTCAGCTTGTCTCTCCTGGTGTGGGACTTCTGCCATATGAACGGCTGTGTTGAGGTTGATTAGAACACCAGTATTCTCAGCCTGCTGCTTCCAGAGTAGAGCCTCCAATCTCTGAGTGAGGATTGTGTGGTAGAAAGGAGTCTCCAGACTCTCAGGTGCCCTCACCTGGAAGTTAACCTTTGTAATACGGATCACAGAGAAGTTAGAACTGCTGGCAACCTGCTCCTCCCAGGTAGATATCATAGTTCGACCTTTTTTGGCTACATCTGCTTAGAGTAGAGCTTCTACCACACTGAGCCAGGGGAATTGGGGACGGAAGGAACAGGTCGTGGCTCAAGTGCCATGGACTTGTGCTGTTATTTAGTAGATTATTTTTTTGAATAAGTGATTTTTTGTTTTCTGTATGAGTTTAGAATAATTTCCAGACACTCCAAATAGTTGTTTTTATTTTTTAAAATCATTCTTACCAGTTATGATTGTTGCATTGGTGAGCTCCTTATGCCACCATTCCAGGAGAATAAGATTCATCTTTGGAAATCCAAAATGAAAGACAATATAGGATTAACATTGCATCTAAAATCCATTATTATCATCCTGGACTTCTTCATAGCCCATGCTATGACATTCTGAAATTCTTTTAGGTACTTAAAATCGCCAAGTTATTTCACAATCTACACTTTTGCTTATAACCTGCCTTTTGCATATAAACATGATCTCTGACCCCACTATTGACATTTTGACAAATACATTCGCATCTTTCAAGAAGTAGAACAAGAGATTCTGTTCTTGTCACATATCAAATGTTTGGAAGTTAGTAAGTGACTAATGAATAAATATATTGAAACCCATCCTCCTACAATAAATTAAACTGAGACCCAGAAAGTAAAAAGTAGCTTATTGTATGTCACACAGCATGCAGTCTCCTTAAAATAAAAAACAGAAGCTGTGACAGATGCAAACTGTGGGTCACTAGGGCTCAGCTATATGCATCTATTTGCATCATTTTAATGGCCAGCTGACAAACACTTTCATGTTGGCTCTTAACAAAGCAATTGACTTACAAGGTCTTGATTTTAATAGTATTTCTATAATGATCTAAGACCATGATACTCTTAGAGTTACCTTTTTCTTTTGAGGTCATTAGCTTAGAGTGGGTTTCCTTCCCCCTGGTCTTTAGTTATTTTAAAAGGCATTCTGCTGAAACACACATCTGACATAAGCTCAAGATGAGGAGTGGGGCAGAACCTGCCGACAGATAAAGTTGATGACCAGGTATGGGATATTTGGGATATTCGAATGGAATTGCCATAAGTAGAAAATGACTAAGAGCAAGGCAAATAATATCTAAATTCATGAATATCTGTTGTGTTTGCCTTTCTGGCAAATATATTTGTTTTTCTTCTGCCTTCTATACCCTATATTTCCTTATGTAGACTTTCCCTCCACCTCTCTTAGTTCAGGTAATCCAAATAGATTTATTTCCCAAATAACCAAGCTCCAGGAGGAGCATCAGACTTCAGCCTGGGCAATAAGCATGTCTATCTCCTGGCCAAGAAGGAAGGAGTGCTTGACACAAATCATTTCAAAAACAGATTCAATTCCACAGAGAATCAGTCTTTGTGTTGATCTTGAATATAGAAGCATGCTCTTAACAATGCAAGTGACTTCTCCCCTGACACCAAATCAGTCCATGAGGACTGACAGTTGGAAAAACACTAAATCCTTTAACGCCACTGGATATGGTGCTGTCTGAAGCCAGACCGCTGAGAGGAATTCCCATGTAGGTGAGTTAAAATGTCTCATTCTTTTTTATATACTGGTGTGAAATGGCTGATATTTGCAAATGTGAGTGAGATCTCTTCCTCGGTTTAGGAGTTCACTAAGGAGGTCTCAGCAACTGGTGATAGGACAGTCAGGGCAGACAGATGGATTTTGTCCAAACCATGATGGCAGATATAAGGGAAAGAACCAGCAGGTGTATGACACAGGTTCAGAGGGTCTGAAGGTGAGGGAGAGCTTCAGCAGGGCCATCAGCAGGGAAATATGATGCCCAATCTTCCTCTCTTTTTGCATAGCACTTCAATGTCCATAGTGCACTCTTTTATACAAGAGCATATCCACCATTGAGGTAGATCCCACAGCCAATTTCTGTAGTCAATACTCGGGGAGGCTGTGATTTTCCTCAGACAGTGCGATTAGAAAATAAGATCAAGTGCCTCTTACAAAATGGGCCCTCAGTAAATGTTAATGACTTTCCCGCAAAGAGAAACTAAGGAGAAATTAAAAGATTATCACGCATAAACTTTCAGGAGTAGAAAGTAATATGGTATATTTGGGAAAACGACAAGTAGTTTGGGTGTATTTAAGGCAAAGCACATGAGAGAGAATGCAAAAACTTGATGAAGAAATTTCAATTGAGGCCAGGTTGTGAGGGTACATGAAAGATAATGTTAGGAGGGATTTACTATGTTCTTAAGGAAAGTAAAAGAGTTAATTATGTCTTTCTTTTTCTCATCCCTTTCTAAATTTAACTCAGGTATTTTCCACATGAAATATAAACCACTCTGCATCCTAGCACAGAACTCTCACATTTGATGTGATAGAAAATAAAAAGTTAGATCATTGAATCTACGTAGGTAGGGTTTTTAAAAAGATTGTTTGCTTAATATACTGTGTTTTTAGTCATTTAGCAAAAGGAACTATAGAGATCATTTCCTAACTTAGAGTCTGTTTAACACCTGATAGGGAAAATCAAGTAATTATTCTTCGTGGGGGAATTCTTACACTAATTCTTCTACACAGCATAGTTCCAGATCTGCCACTCAGGTGCTGTGTCATTGTGGGGAAACGATTTTCTTCTTCTGGACTTGAGTCCCCTTACCCCTAAAATAAAGGACTTGAATTCAAATTCAACTCTGAGAGATTGTCTAGTCCATGTTTAATATTGTAATTAGCATAAATGAAATTTTGTTTTTAGTGTGCAACCAAGGGAAACATTTCAGTGGGGAGCAGGGATTCAGAAACATCCCCTGAGGTCTCAGGGATTATAAGTTAGAGTCCTGTGGTCTCCTATCTATGAAGCAGGTGATACCATGATCGTGTGCACTAAAACAACTGACACTATGACCGTTGGCCATGGGCTATAAGCATAGTTGATTCCTAATAAAGTGTTTGTTTAGTTTTTGTTTATTTGGTTGCTTTGTGGACTGACTGGCTATTTCATTCCTGTGAATGAATATTAATTTTACTGGAAATTTTTTTTTCCCTGAAGACAGACCATGTGACAAATGTCTCATTTTCTTTTGATTGTCCTAGGCTACTTCCCTTATTTGAAGGAGCAAATTCCACAAGTGGAATAATATTAATTTTCTTACAAATGGATTGACTTAGTAATAGAGTGCATATTTAAAAGAATAGTATTAACATTTCAAAGTCTTTTAAGCCCAATGTTAGGGCCTAATTTCCACTGCATATTTATTGCCCACCCTTTGCAAGGATAAGGCCACTTCACAAAATCACTTGCTTTGGTATAAAACGAGATGCATGAGCTGCATGGCTGAAAATGAATTGGGAGTACCTCAGGCATGGAATGACGACAGGCTCATCCAGCTGCTGTAGGTGACCTTCAACTTTCTTTTATTTGACATTCATTCTTTCCATTTATTTTATCTCAGATTGATTTCTGAAACTTTCTTATAGCATTTTATATAAATTTTGCCTTGGTGTGCTCAGAATGTAGCTTCAAATACAATGACGAATATATAAGAGAACGTCTTACATTTGTTTCTCTGTTTAGCTAGAGAAAGTACAACATGTTTACTGGTCTACTTAGGAATTTTCTTTTCACAGCTTTTACTGACAATGTCTTGTCACCCTTTACCCTGATGTTATGGGCTAAATAAATAGTGTTTCTTCCGAAATTTATATATTGAAGTCCCATCACCAGTACCTCAGAATATGACTTTATTAAAGGGCCTTTAATGAAGTAAATAAGATAAAATGAGGTTATATAAGGTGGTTTCTGACCCGTTATGACACTATCTATATAAGAAGAGGAGATAAGGATACAAACACAGAGAGGAAAGGCCCTGTGAGGACACAGCAAAAATGTTGCTATCTACAAGCCAGGAAGAGAGGCCTCAGAAGAAATCAAATCTTCCAACACCTCCATATTAGACTTCCAGCCTCCATATGTCTAAGAAAACACATTTCTGATGTTCAAGCCCTTCAGTCTGTGGTATTTTGTAAAGGCAGCTCTAGCAAACTAATGTACCTGCCTGAATAGATCACATAGAAACCATTCTTGGGGAGTACATTCAGCATTCATACAATATGGTGTAACTCAAAGTCACACGAAGCCTGTTTCTGTGGCGTGTATAGGCAAAGAAACACATGTCAAGAAAAAAAAAAAAAAACAGAGAAAGAAAGAGATAAAGGAGGGAAGGAGGGAGTGAGAGAGAGAGAGAGAGAGAAAGAGAGAGAGGAGGAAGAGGAAAAGAGTCATCTAGATTTACTCAAAGGTTAAAGTACTTCAAGTAGGAGCAGAAATCACTGTTATGGGTTGAATTATGCCCCTCTCCCACAAAAATATGCTGACATTATAACCTCAAGTATCTTGGAATGTGACTTTAATTGGAAATAGGATCACTGAAGATGTATTTAGTTAAGATGAAGTGATACTGAATTAATGAAGATCTTTAAACCAATATTGCTGATGTCTCTAAGAGAAGAAACACAGATAGCCTGACAAAGAAAAAGCCATGTGAAGATGGAGGCAGAGATTGGAATGATGAGTCTACGAGCCAAGGAACAAGGATTGCCAGCAACCACCAGAAGCCAGGAGAGCAGCATGGATCAGATTCTCCCTCAGAGACCTCAGAAGGAACCAGCCCTACAGACATCTTATTTCAGATGTGTAGGCTCCAGAACTGTGAAAGAATATCTTTCTATAGCTTAAGTGGTCCCGTTTATAGTGGTTTATTACTGCAAGTCTAGGAAACTAACAGACAGCCTATTAAAAAAGTTCCATCTAATGCACCTCTAAAATCTTAAAAACCTTCTGATCTCTGATATTTAAGTATATTTCACACAGATGGAAGCTACTCTATCAAATCTTTTATCTCTCTCCGAAGTCTTTTTTCTCAAAACCTGGCCAATGTATATATAATTTCTTCCTCCTTCCAGATTTCAGCTATCAGTTAGTAGCTCTGTGATTAACAACATTTACATATCTCCCTCTGTAGATGTGCAGAGCTCCATTTGGTGGGATGGAGCCATAAGGTATAGGAATGTGCAATGTTACACGCAAATGCAAACTCTTTCCAGAATGGTTTGGCAGTCTACATTCCATCAGTAATGAATAATGAGTTTCAATAATGTAGCAAGTTTTTGCCTGAAATTTGCATTTTTCCTCTATGAATTTTCTGTGTATGAACCCTTGTCCACTTTTCTATTAGTTGTTAGTATTTTCCTTATCATTTTGATGCAATCTATATATTAGGCACATTATTATTTTATGTAGTTTATTTACTTCAAATATGTCTTTGTCTTTTTAAATTATTCTTCATTTAGATGTAGAGAAGTTTTTCTTTTCATTTTAAATGACCAGACATATTGAATTTTCTCTTGTGATTAATTTACTTGCTTATTAAAAATCTGCTTCTATCTATAGATTGGATAGTTATTTGCTTATAATTTTTCTGAGTATTTTGTAATTTATTATCTTTCCAGTTTTGTTATCTAGTATGTATGTAATTTGGTTTATGTTGTGAGATAAAGATATAAATCAAAATTTTTCTTCAAATAGCTAAATAATCATCCCTATTTATTTAGAAATAGCTCTTTCATTTCACACTGTTTTGTATGTTTCTTTCTAGATATTGCATTCTTTTTTGAGCCAGATTTTATTTTTAATCCATTCTGCTATTTTGACCTACAAATCTATTCCTCTATCAGAACCAAACTTATTTAAATATCATTGCTTTATAATGTGGGTTAACTGCTATCATGACTAGCATTCCCTTCTTGGTAGTTTTCTGTACTGTGACCTCTCTATTTAGGTGAACTTTAGCATCATTTTTTTAAGATTTGAAGTAGATAGTGTAACATTATTTGTAATTATAAGTAAACCTATAAAGTAGACAAGTTATATTTTCAATAATTTTTCCTAAAATATGGTGAGCCAGTGTGTTGCGTAGCCACATATCATTTTCTCTTCTGGAAATTAAGGTATCTTGTCTTACAAGGTGAATTATTGCTTCTATTTCCACTGTACCACCTCCATCTTTGGAATGTCTGCCATGGGTACCTTGGATGTCTGCTGTCTGTCCTCTGTATCTATGAGTTTTTTCAATATCATTTTTCTCTTGCTTTCTGTATATTGGAGAAAAATTTCTACATTTTCCATTAACATTACTAAATCTACATTGTTTGGTATTGACTTGGCTTCCACATGAATTTTGCTTTTGTTATACCTATAACATGTTGGATTTCCTTGCAGTTTTTACTTCATTATATCCATATCATTTTTTCTCAGTCTTTGTTTCAATTGTTATTTTATCTCATGCTTGCTTATAGGTTGACTCTGAATTTTTGTTTTAGAATAAACATGTGGTTTTGTTTATTTCTTTTTTAATAGAACAAACTACCTTGATGTATTTTATTAATGACTGCAGACAGGCAGACAGTTTTTAAAAAAAAACTATTATCAGTTTCCTGTAATAAATCTTTTGCTGCTTGCCTTGTATTCCTCTCAGCCTTCTTTAGAGTTGTTTGCTTCTGTTTCATAGTGCCCATTCCACTGTTTTTTGTTGTTGTTGTTGTTGGATGTTCTCTTATTCTCACCTTTCATGGAACTGTGTTTACAAACATGCCAGTACCAACAGTTTGACTGCTTGCAACTCCAGTGACAATTCCGTTCTGCCTACTCAGACCCATTTATTCCTGTTATCCTGGTATCCCACCCAGTTTCGAATTTGTCCCTGATTTTTTCCTTTTTATAAGGTATTATTAATACTTGCATGAAAATAAAGTATTTCATGTGGGATTTTTTCAAGGAGGTGGGGAAACAAGAACTCTCATTAACTGATGATAGGAATGCAAACTAGTATAGCATCTTTGTAAGATGGTTAGGCTGTTCGTTACAAAACTAAACATACTCCCACCATGCAATCTGGCAATCAAACTCTTTGGCATTTACCCAAAGTAGTTGAAAATCATGTCCACATGAAACCTGTACACATATGTTTATAGTGGCTTTATTCATAATTGCCAAAACTTGGAAGGGACCAAGATGTCGTTAGGTGGGTGAACGGGTAAATAAACTGTGGCATATCCAGACAATGGAATATTAAACACTAAAAAGAAATAAGCTATCCAGACGTGAAGAGACATGAAGGAAGCTTAAAAGCATATTACTAAGTGAAAGAAGCCAATCTGAAAAGGCTATATACTGTATGATTGCAACTATGTAACATTCTGGAAGAGAAAAATCTATGGTGACAGTAAAAAGACCTGTGGTTGCCAGAGGTTGTGGGAAAGGAAGGATGAATAGGCAAAACAGAGAGGAGTTTTAGGGCAGTGAAAATACTCTGATACTATAATTGTGCATACAGGTTATTACATGTGTGTCCAAACCCATAGAATGTACGTCAATAATGAACCCTAATATAACCTCAGGGCTCTGTGATAATGACATATCAATGTAGGCTCATAATTGTAGCAAACGTACCACTCTACCAGGGGATGTTGATTAATGGGGGAGCTATGCATGTGTGGAGTCAGAGGGTATATAGGAAATCTCTGTGCTTTCCTTTTGATTTTACTGTGAACCTAAAACTGCTCCGAAAGAATAAAGTCTTAAAAGTAAAAAAAAATTATAAACCTAAATGGGTTTCCTAGATCACCTCTCTGTATTTTTAACTTATGTCATGGTAACTTCCAGGTGTGTATGAGATGTCTGTGTAATGAAGACAGTTATTATTCAGTTTAACTGATGGTATCTCATTTCCCTTTTTTTATTCTTTCCAGATGAAACAAAACTATTATTAATGCTTCCCTTTCAAGGACGGTGCAGGTCACTCAAAAATGTGTGACTAGGGACCGTTCTCACTTCTTGTTTTAGGTGATAGGATAAAGTATTCAAGGCTGTACTTCGTAGCTGCTTGGTGCACAGGAAATATTGACGGTGCTAACCCTCACTGTGGTCAGCGAGAGGCATAGAGTCACAAGGCAGCAATTCCATGGACCCTGTAGCAAATAGGTAAAATCATAGGTTTCCTGTATGTGAAACATACGTGAAAAATAAAGACTGAGAATTCCTGCCTTAGGGTATATAGAGTATTTCTGAATGTTCTTGCTACAGTTTTGTTCCTTTATTATATGATATAATTCTAACATTACCGATGAATTAGGTGGGGGCATGTCTTCGATGTTTTAATAAGCTGTTTTGTCATCATTGAATGGGAAAATAAAAGTCAATTTCTAATGAAAAATTAACGCTTTAACTTCTTTTTCTCAAAAAAAGTTGACAACGAATCAATAATGTGGATAAAATGCTTATGGACAATTACCATTTTACCACGGGTCCATAGTGCCAGCTCTGCCCACATTGAAGATTAGAAGATGAGTCAGCAATTACTTCAAAGAATGGAAACGTAATGCTCAAGTCACCTTTTGCTTAAAAATCTTGTCATAAATACAAATGAGTTAAAAAGAAAAAAATAGTATTCTTCTTTTGGTTTTATTTTCTATATATTTTTTTATTTTTTTAATTATTTTTTTGAGACAGAGTTTCCTTCTGTCACCCAGGTAGAGTGCAGTGGCATCATCATAGCTCACTGCAACCTCAAACTCTTGGACTAAATCAACCTCCTGTCTCAGCCTCCTGAGTAGCTGGGACTACAGGTGAGAGCCAACACACCCGGCTAATTTCTTGTATTTTTAGGAGAGACAAGATCTCCCTCTTGTTCAGACTAGTCTTGAACTCCTGAGCTCAAGCCATCCTCCGGCCTTGGCTTCCCAGAGTGCTAGGATCACAGGAATGAACCACCACTCGGGCCAATTGTTTTGTTTTTTAAAAATGCATCCAAAGAATTCAAATAGAAAGTCAGCTAACTCCAGTTCAATTAATTTCATACACATTAGCAATCTAGCAAAGCTTTGAAATAATTCTTTGTTGAAGATCAAACACCATACATTTTTGTGAATGCTATTGTAAATTCAGTTAAAAAATCAGCACTGAAAATGACTATTTTTTTTCCATGGTAGTAATGTTAATGTAAATTTTGGTAGGGCACCTCATCCTAATAGAATGATGTTTTACTTAATTTAGACATCTATAAAACAGAAATATAATTGGAATAGTTTGTGGTACACTTATTTGTTATAATTCTATCCAAAAATACAACAACATTCTACCAGTTGAAATTGAAGCTCCACTTGTCAAAAGTACAAATACTTTTATATATACAAAGTTAGAGTAACTGTACTACATAATTTTTGTTATGAAACTGGTGCGGAATAAAACAAATATATGCTCAAGCACAGTTGTATATGATTTCTCTCTGCTGTCTATCATCAACCTGATTTTAGAAATATTTGAATTTGTGAAGATTCAATTTATAAATCAGTCTAAGTATCCAAAGGTCAAAAATCAAGATGTTTAAAATAAATTACTTAAATTTTTTTGCATGTTTTCCAAAATCAATTAGAAATTTTATCACAATATTTAATAAATGGAACTTAAAAGCTTCGACTTTTGAAGTTTTCATCCAGTTGTTACTTTGCAAACAAAAAAACCTTGAATTTATTTTTACAATAGCCAGGGAAGGACTGAACAAAACATAGAGTCTAATATTTAAGTTTGATGTTAAATAATTGCACACTGAATATTTTAACTTAGGGGAAGAATATTTTGATGGAAGTCTTATATTTAATTGAGTGAATTTATTCCCTACCAAGTGAAATAAAATTGCAAAAATCTATGATTTTGCTGCAGCTAAATTTGATCAAGCAAAAGAAAATAGGAATTATTTTATTAACTAGTTTTTTTCTTATTAAAATATCTGCCAAATAATAGAACTCTCACTGAGGAGGAAACAAAGACAGTCTCTTTGAATTTATTTGAATTAATATTTAAGTATTTAAATTTAAAGAATTGAGAATATATTTAATTTAATATACGTATTTTCTATAGCAGGTATTTTATAATTTTCCTTAATTAAAAAAATAGTCTGATCTGCAGAGAATAATCAATTAAAAGTGTGAATAATTTCATATTTATTAATCATAAAACTTGAAGATACTTATATATGGTTACACTAAAAAAATGTTTAAAATAAAAAGACCATATTGGAAAAGAAACACTTTTTTTGTTTCAGAAAAATACCAGTGACATGGTGTTATAGACACGCATGGCTAAAAAAACTAATTCAAGTAATGGATATGTATCAAGAATAACCACTTTATTTTTCACCAGGTAAAAAAGAATTGATTTTGCTGTACTTTGGTGTACACAGTTATTATATATGTTATTTTATTTTTAGAAAAGATCTTATATTTGAAAAAATATTTGAAAGTACCAGTTTTCTAAGTCCACTATTATAATAAATCTCTTTGTTAATTAAGAAATATATGAAAATATATTTGCAGTCACCTTCAATCTCAAAAATTACTCATTTTGAATAATAAGTCACATGGTCAGTTACCATACACTCAACTCCTTCATCATCCACTTAGGCAATGACAAATCATCTTTTACTGATGACAAATTACAGAGTAAGTAGGTGATTCCCTTTGCCTATCATGCAGTCATCCTTTTTTTTTATGTTTCTCCTAAATTAGGGTTTCTTAATGTATCTCTCAAGTAAACATCTGCTGTCTACCAACATCTGAATTGTGTGAGAATTCATTATGACTCTGGATTCAAAGGAGCCAGTCCAGATATACGGCATCAGAACCCCAGGGGTGGGATGGGGGTGGAGAGGACAGAGAATTAGTATTTATCACAGTTTCTCAAAGGACATCTAAGATTCGAGCTGTTGAGAACCTGAAGCAATCTCTAATCCTTGTCCATTGTGCAGGTGTGGCATACTAAATGCAATGCACTACTGTATGCACGTCATTAGGGCTTTTCCTCTCTGCACCAAAAAGACCAACTCTTTCCAGGATATAAATCCATTCTTATAGCCCGGATATTTTATGCCAGAAGAATTGAATTTATTATTAGATGTTAAATGATAGAACACAATGAAAAGAAAAAGGTGCAGGGAATAGAACACATTTAATAATCAATTAGTTTAGACTTAGAGAATTCATTTGTATATGCTGAGAAGGTGGCTCCTCATTATCAAGTTAGCACACAACCTATAACTTTAGACTTGTAGAGTGAGGAAGGAAAGTTGAGCTACAGCATTTGCTGGGCCTATCCTGAGAAGCCATGATGTTTTGAATCAGAGTGAAGTACAGATATAGTACAGAGTAATATTTCATCAACCAATCCCATTCTACTTGTAGCTGGCAGAAATCTTGCTTATCTTTGGCTTATAGTCTTTAGTTACCATTAGCAGAGTTTTAATTCAGATATTCATAGTTTAAAATACATTTTGCCTTCACCCTTAAAGTTAGATGCTTGTTGGTTGGAAGAGTTTCATGTAATGCTACCATGCTGCCCTCTTAAACAGTGTTCTTCCAGCAGGTCTCTGTGAGTAAGAGAACATAAATGGGAAGAGGGAGAAAAGAATGAAAGACAAATCCATTAATATATCTATATATACAAATATATATCACAAAATAGTACTATTTCCTGAAAGAGAGAATTGAGAAGGAGTAAATTTGGGATAGCAATGGAAACAATGTAAGTTTTCATTTTATGTTATTCATTTAGCTTTCAGACCCCTGGATTTTTGGTATTGCATTCAAGTTGATATTCTCATGAACTGTTGGATGAATGTCCTGATCTTAAGAAATACATAGATAGAAAGAGCAGACTATTCCACTTTGAGGACATAATTGAAGTCATGTGATCAAATACTTCCTTCATCATAATTATTCAAACATAACAGTGATAATAAGCATTGGTGACATTTTCTCAAATCTCCCACATCTCAAAGAAGTACTGACAAAGACAACGGTGGACTCTGAGGAAACAAAAACAAACTGGATAATAAAAAGTAGGAATAGTCAGAAAGGTGGCTGAGGAAAAATAATGCACTGACATGAAAGCTAATGGAGAGAAGAACTTCAGTGCACAAAATTTGATGTTTTTTTTTTTTTTTCCAAGAAGAAAGATAACTGAGAAGATGTCATTTAATGTGGACGACTGGGAATTATCAATGAGTATTTTTTAACCCAACCTCTATTGACTTTTCAGGAAAATATCCGGAGTGCAGAAAATTTAAAAGCCTCTACTGCTCTCCAGGATAAGAATTCCCGAGTCACACGCTGAGTGTTTCCTGGAATTTTCCCAATGGTACACTGATGGTGCTTTTCTCTTCTTTGACTGGACCATCCGGCCAAACAGGGATCCTTAAGATCATGGAACACAAATGGGACCAGGTCCTCCCTGTTCACCAGCGTGTGTCTGGATCCACCGTACTTCTCAGCACATCCACAGTGGAAAAAGCCTAGAATTTAAAATCGCCGAGTGAATTGAGGAGAAGAGAAAATAATCTTCAAATGTTTTTTTATTTTTATTTTTATGTTTTTTTAAGAATGTCTGCATGTGAGGGGGAAAACGCATCCTCTGCCGTAAGCGTTTCACGGGGCAGTTTTTCAAATTAATGCAGTTTAACTATTACATTAACTTAATGGCTATTTTCCCCTACTTTAACCATGTTAAATGTGCCGGCAATAATGAGCTTCTAATGCTGTTTCTTTAAAGTCTCAGAGGCGTCTTTAGAGCTGCTGTGTATCTCCTGGATCATAAAGCTGCATAATTTCGTATTCAAACAATTCATTTAAAACTGAAGCTCTCAGAATTACCGTAAAATTAATCAGAACAAAGTCATCTTAACCGATCAGTTTGGTTTATCTTCAATTACCAAATTTGCAAGTGAAAGTGAGATAAATAAAAATGTTGACTGAGCATCAATTTTATTTCTTTTGAACGGAGTCCTCTATTTCTGGGGGATATCAACATTGGTTTGGTAATGGTTGTGGCTTAGACTTGCATGGTCCCTTAGTAATTGTGATAAATCAGGGCTCTAATCTTGTTCTATATTGCATTTCAGAGCTCCTTCTTAGATATGGATTGGTTTAGTCTCATTTTAATTAATTAATTTATTTATTTATTTATTTATTTTAAATTCGAGGAGTAAGAAAATTTTTGGCACAAGTTCCAATGATCAATGGTTTAGTTTCAATGATCAATGGTTTTCTGAATGTCTAAATGTTTTTGCTTCAATTTATAAAATAGCTTTCAGAAAGATTTTCAATTGTTTTGGGGAATTTTTTCCAGTTATTAAGGCCTTGCTAGAGTTCCATGGAGTTCAACTTCCAGAATATCTTGAATTTAAAAAGGAACTATAGATGCATTAGAATATTCTGAATCTCTAAAGATGTTCTCAATGTACTGGAGAGTTTGAGTCTTAATAGAATTTTCCAATTTCTCAAGTATATCTATAGTTTATGTTCAGGAAAGGTTGTATTTTTGCACTGAATTTGGACCTTGATTTGTGTCCACATACTGGGGACATATGTAGCAGTCCTGATGCGAACACTAGAGTTCAGAGTGGCATTCCTCAAGGAGTGGCGTGTGGGACCTTAGTAGATGTTACAAAAATAAAGAAGAGGAGGTACATGCACAAATGGTAGAAATGATTTGTTAAACTTTTTTTTTTTTTTCCAAAAATACTTTGGCCACATCAGATCCTAGAAGAGTCTAGAGCAAAGATTAACCCACCTTTCTGATATAAAGCCAGACAGGAAATGATTTAGGCTTTTTAGGTCAGACAGTCTCTGTTGTAGCTACTCAACTCTGTCATTGAAGTACTAAAGCATCATAAATGATATGTAAAGGAAAGAGCGTGGCTATGTCCCAATAAAACTTTATAAAAACAGGCACCACTTTGCCAACCTCTGGGCTGGGAAGTATGAATCTACTGAGATTTAACCACTTACTTCACTATGAACTGTTTTATTTGTTCTGTTTGAAAATCTCCTTGCAAAGCTATTGTGTTGAAGAATGTCCATTGGAACAAGGCAGAATAATGGAAAGAGTGAGCTTTAGGATCTAAGTGAGAGAAGCTGAAGTCTTAGTGCTTTCACTTGATACTCTATGACCTTTGACAAATCACTGAATTTTTACAGTCACAGTGAAAACTTTTTGGAAGTAGGAATAACCTATCCTACTTTATATGAGGGTTGGTATAAGGGTTAAGCTTTGTGGCTTTTGCTGGACTTCAATAAATATGAATCCCCTTCTGATGGTTATTTAACTCCTTTCAAAGCCTATTATAACTGAATTTAATGAATTTTTGCTTTATCTGCGGCTACTACCCTTCTCCCTTAGTGTACAAGTGAAGATGATATCTCCTAACGTGTACTTTCTAAATGTGCAGTAAGCAAATCCATTCTTGTCTCCACTCATGGTCATCTGGCATTTCACAGTGAGGCCGGATTTCTGTTTAAGCAATTTGATTTTAAACTTCAGAAATTCTCTAGAAAGTGATTTTCTTGTGAAAGTTGATGAAAACATGCTGGGGATTGAAATGAGGGCTCAGCATGTCACTCAGTTTTCTTGTTATTGTTTCTATAGTAGTAACAAACTTTTACTGAGGGTTCATAATATGGCAAAACCTGTTCTCAGATCTTCTATGTATTAATTCATTTAATCTCAAAGTAACCCTGTGGAGTAGTTAGCAATCTTGAGCCTGTTTTTAAAAATAAAGAAATTGAGGTGCACATTGACAAACTAGGGGCCCAAGGCCACATAAGTGGGAGAACTAGGATTCATAACCAGGTCATCTGTCTCAAAGCCGGTTCTCCTGATTACCTGCCACACTTCTACTTTGGAGGAGAAGTTAGCATCTTCCTTTAGAAGACTCTTACTGACAATTTGCTAAGATATTTTGGCTCTTCCAAATGATATTATTTCATGACATGGAGGCCGTGTTGTGTATGTGCAGGACCCAGATTTCAAGGTCAGACAAATGCTGATTGAATCTGACTCCACCTCTCACTGACTATGTGACCTTGCATCACTTAGCATTTCAAAGCTTCGGTTTCTGCAACCAAAAATTGAAGATAATTGTACCTACCTCATACATCTACTTCAAGAATAAAAGATTAGTTATAAAATCACAGTTCCAGGTACTTAAGAGGTCTGATAAGTGCCCTTTCCTTTCGACATCTTTCCTCACCATTATCTAAGGGGTCTCAAATGGACCTAAGCAAGCCAATAACTGTTATTCAAAGATTGCACTTGAGGAAAAAAACAACAGAAAACAGGCAATCTGTGCCTAACACACCTTTTCTTCTCTTTTGAGTGGCTCCTTTTTTATTTTTTATTTTTTTGTTCCCCTAGCAATCCAGTGTTCTCATGCCATTTTTTTTCAACAAATAATAATATGTCTTTGCATGTGGTTAGGTTTGAACTTAAAAATATTTTTTGTAATGACATCTTATTTCAGCCTCAAAGGGATCCTAGGAAGGAAATCACTGCTACCTTATGTGTAAAGAAGAGAACTGATGCTTACAGTATAAGTTACTTACATAACCAACATCTAAGGAGAAATGATACTGGATTTTGAATCTTTTTTATCACAATTTGAAACAGTAGCCAACATGCTAAAATGCCTCTATAATTGTCTTTGTCCATTAGATATTGGAGACTGGGATAGGTGCCATGGGAGACACAGAGTTGGACAGGAGGTCTCCCTTTTTCTTTCTTTTTTTTT
>CAUYSK010097762.1:0-57568 GCA_963575035.1 Avahi laniger | reverse complement strand
GGCAGTAATAAAAACCTCCCTACTAAAAAAAGCCCCAAACAAGACAGAGTCACACCTGAATTCTACCAGATTTACAAAGAACATCTGGTACCCATCCTATAGAAATTATTCCATAATATCAAGAAGGAAGGAATCCTCCCTAACTCATTCTATAAAGCTAGTATCACCTTGGAACCCAAACCAGGAAAGGACACAACAAAAAAAGAAACTACAGACCAATATCTCTTATGAACATTTATGCAAACATCTTCAAGAAAATTCTACCAAACTGAACAACACATCAAAAAGATAATTCACCATGATCAAGGGGTTCATCCCAGGGATACAAGGATGGTTCAACATATGCTAATTAGTAAACATGATTTACCACATAAACAGAAGCAAAAACAAAGATCATATGATCATCTCAATAGATGCAGAAAAAGCATTCAATAAAATACAGCACCCTTTCTTGATAAAAACCTTCAACAAACTAGGCATAGAAGGAACATACCCTAAAATTTAAAAAGCCATATATGACAAACCCACAGCCAACATTATACTGAATGGGGAAAAGTTGAAACCATTCCCCTTAAGAACCAGAGCAAGACAAGAGAGCACACTGTCATCACTTCTATTCAACATAGACTGGAAGTCCTAGCTAGAGTAATTAGGCAAAAGAAGAAATAAAGGGTACCCAAATTAGGAAAGAGGAGATCAAACTATCCCTGTTCTCTGACAATATGATCTTGTATCTAGAAAACCCTAAAGACTCCATCAAAAGATTCCTAGAATTGATAAATAAATTCAGCAAAGTCTCAGGTTATAAAAACAATGTACACATCTCAGTAGCAATTGTATATTCTAATAACAATCAAGCTGAGAGTCAAATCAGGGACTCTATACCATTTACAATAGCTGCAAAGAAAATAAAATACCTAGGAATATGCTTAACCAAGGAGGTGAAAGATCTCTACAAGGAGAGCTATGGAACACTGATGAAAGAATTTATAGATGACACAAACAAATGGAAAAACATCCTATGCTTATGGATTGGTAGAATCAGCATTGGTAAAATATCCATACTGCCCAAAGTGATTTATAGATTCAATGCAGTCCCCATCAAAATACCAGCATCATATTTCACAGACCTAGAAAAAATAATTCTAAGCTCCATTTGGAATGAAAAAGCCCGAATAGCCACAGCAATTTTAAGAAAAAGAGCGAAGTAAGCAAAAAGAACAAATCTGGTAGCATCACATTACCTAACTTTAAATTATACTACAAGATTATAGTAACCAAAACAGCATGGTACTGGTATCAAAGTAGAGACATAGATCAGTGGAACAGAATAGAGAACCTGTAAATAAAACCATCTACCTACAACCAACTGATCTTTGATAAAGCAGACAACAACATACATAGGGGAAAGGAAGCCCTATTAAATGGTGCTGGAAAAACTGGATAGCCACATACAGAAGAATGAAATAGGACCCTTATCTCTCGCCATGTACAAAAATTAATTCAAAGTAGATAAAAGAGTTAAATGCAGGACTTGAAACTGTAAAAATTCTAGGAAAAACTGTAGGAAAAACTCTTTGAGACATCAGGCTAGACAAAGAATTTATGACTAAGACCCCAAAGGCAGATACAGTCATAACAAAAATAAACAAATGGGACTTCATTAAATTAAAAAGCTGTTGCACAGCAAAGGAAATAATCAGCAGAGTAAATAGACAACCTACAAAATGTGAGAAAATATTTTAAAAATATATATACAACAAAGGGCTAATATCCAGAATCTATAAAGAACTCAAACAAATCGACAAGAAAAAAACAAACAACCCCATTAAAAAGTGAACAAAAGCATGAACAGAAGTTTTTCAAAAGAAGATAGACAAATGGTCAACAAATGTGAAAAAAATGCACAACATCACTAATCATCAGGGAAATGCAAATTAAAACCACAATGAGATACCACCTTACCCCTGTCAGAATGGCCATTATTAAGAAGTCAAAAAACAATGAATATTGATGTGAATGCAGAGAGAAAGGAATGCTTATACATTGTTGGTGGGACTGCAGATAGTACAACCTCTATGAAAAACAGTATGGAGATTCCTCAAAGAAATAAATGTGGACTTAAACCATTTGATCCAGCAATTGCACTACTGGGTATCTACCCAAAGAAAAAGAAGTCATTTTATCAAAAACACACCTGCACTTGAATGTTTATTGCAGCACAATTCCCAATTTCAAAGATATGGAACCAACCCAAGTTCTCATCAGTTCGTGAGTGGATAAAGAAAAAATGTGTGTATATATACCATGAAGTACTACTCAGCCATAAAAAGGAATGAAATACTGTCTTTTGCAGCAACCTGGATGAAACTGGAGACCACTGTCTTAAGTGAGGTATCTCCTAAATGGAAAAAGAAATACCACATGTACTCACTAATAATGGGGAGCTAAACGATGGGCACACACAGGTACAAAGTGAAGTAAAGCGGTGGTCCTCAGCCTTCTTGATTGGCACTGTATAAAGAAGCTTTGGCCAAGGACTGACTGCATATATAACAGTGTTTCCAGAGATTATAATGCTGTATTTGTACTGTGCCTTTTCTACACAAATACTTACCATTGTATTACAGTTGCCTACAGTATTCAGTACAGTAACATGCTGTACAAATTTGTAGTTCAGGAGCAATGGACTATACCATTATAGCCTAGGTCTGTAGTAGGAGGTGCCATTTAGATTTGTGTAAGTACAATTTATGATGTTCACACAATGATGAAATTACCTAACAATGCATTCTTCAGAACATATCTCCATCATTAAGCAATGTGTGACTATATTCTAAAAGCTAATAAACATTAAAACCATTGAGCCTTATTGAAATATTCCCTGAAAGACAATTTTTGGTAAGGGAGGAGGGGAAAGAAATGCTAAATTACATTGATAGACAACTTTGAGGGGGGAGGAGAAAGGGAAGAAGCTCTATATTAAACATATACATTAATGTAAGATACAGCTTAATATCTGTTGTAAGTGAAGTGGGGGTTTGGGGAAATAAGCGCTCCAGTAAGCACCCTTAACGGTGGTTGGTTTTTCTCTTAATATGATCCCAAAGTGAATGTGGTACAAAGAAATTTGTTTTCTGTTTACATTGAATTAACCTGACATTTTATAATTTGGAAAATTTTTATGATTAATTACATTGAATGCTTTCTTATACTTCACAGTGAGAGACCCACCACCAGTTTGCCTTGATGTTAGACAAAAACAGCGTATCTCTGTAGATTCATTATCATCTGAAATGAAGGCCCCAGCCCTTCCAGAATCTATCCTTCCAGTCCAGCCCAAAACTATTAAAGACTTTCAGTAAGTTTCAACTCAATATTTATATGTAGACATATAGTTATCTGCATGTCAGCACTTTACATAATTTAATTTATGTGTGAGTAATTGAACATAGAGATCATTATAAGGTATTAGCCAAGAGTGAAGACCCAAAAGACTAGATTTCTCAAGTTGAAGGGGAAAACAAATGTATGAATAACAGGTAAGGGTTAAATAAATATATTGCAGCAAAATAAAGGAAACACCAATTCAGAGACCATGAATCAAAACAGGCAAAAAGAGATAAAAGTGGTGATATAATAATAGAATGTTGCCATTTTAAATAAGAGCTCATCTCTACTGTGTGATACATATTATCACCATTTAGAAAATCCAAATGCATGTTCGAAGGATTAAGTGGGAATGAGAAAGTAGAGACGAATGTATATCTTCAGAAGCTTAGCTATCAAGGGAAGGAAAAAGAGTGCTAATTGGAAGAGACATGTCAAGAGTGAACTTTTTTTAAAACAAGTAAAGGAAAAATTAAAGCTGCATTAATATCTTAATCCAATTAAGAATTATAAATTCATAAACTATTTTTACACTAACTAGAACATTTCTGTATTTAGTTTCAGTATTTCAAGTTTCATGTTTACTGACATTTTTTGTAAAAATGTAATGCTATTTTATCTGAATAATATTTCTGTCTATATGTGGTTAATGTATTTTTCATTTTAGGGAAGATATGGAAAAAGTTAAGTCATCAGGAGACTGGAAAACAATACATGATTTTTATCTAACAACGTTTGATTCTTTCCCAGAATTAAATGCTGTGTTTAAGGTAATAATACATAAAATACATCTTTCATTCACTTTGTTTTAAATTTTCCAAAAAAGATTTGATAAATTTATTTCAGGCCAGACACGGTGTCTCACGCCTGTAATTCTAGCACTCTGGGAGGCCAAGGTGGGAGGATTGCTTGAACTTAGAAGTTTGAGACCAACCTGAGCAAGAGCAGGACCTTGTCTCTATCAGAAATAGAAAAAATTAGCCAGGCATGGTGGCATGCCTGTAGTCTCAGTGACTCAGAAGGCTGAGGCAGAAGGATAGCTTGAGCCCAGGAGTTGGAGGTTGCTGTGAGCTATGATAATGCCACTGCATTCTACCTGGGGCAGCAGAGCGAGACTTTGTCTCAAAAAATTTACTTCATTTTCTACCCAATATTTACTTAAATGTTTAAACAAAAATATATGGTATATGTATTGGTTTATGAAATTATACATATCACAGATATTATATAAGTGATATCTTAAATATCATTACTTAATAAAACTAATGTTAATGTTTGACTCCATTCTTTCACTTTTAAAAAAGAAAGTTATTAAAATAATCTCTATACATTCATTTTTATTTTGAGCAATTTTGCCCTAACAGTTCTTTTTTATCATCAAACTAAAAAATAATAGAAATTATGAAAGAGTAGTATGGTTCAAATATTACTAAGAATAGTCCTTAAAGTGATATATACACTCAATTCTTCAATTAAATTTGCAGAAAGATGCCACTGCCTCATTTAATACCATTGAAGACTCTGGGATTAACGCTAAATTTGTGAATGCTGTATATGATGCCTTACTTAATACTGTAAGTATTGTTGTGGACACATGCAAATAGTATAATTCTGTGTCTCTTCTGTATTTTAAAAGCAGCCACACAAATATTGTAAAAATCACCTTATAATTGCATTAGAAAATTTGGTATAATTTTATAGTAAGCTTTGTTGGAATTCTCAGAAAGTTAAATTATTTTATTCTTCCATTTTCTTAACAAATGTATAATATACAGAAAACTACAAAACATTACTGAAAGAAATTAAAGAAAACCTAGGTAATTAGGAGGATTATGGATTGAAAGAATGTCAGTTCTTCACAAATTGATCTATAGCAGTGGGATTCTCAAAATATGGTCTCTGGATCAGGAACATCAGCATATACTGGGAACTTGTTACAAATGAAAATTCTTGCGCTCCACCCAAGACCTCTGGAATCTGAAATTCTGTATTTTAACAAGCCCTTCTTGTGATTCTGATACATGCTAAAGTTTGAGAGCCACCATTCTATGGAATCAATGCAATTCCAATATAATCAAATAACTTACTTCCTTTTGCTGAGTAAGTGAAGCATGATTTAACAAGCAAAAAAGGATTGGTATACAAGTAGCAATGAACACTTTTGTGTACAAATGTTGATTTCTAAATACCATTCCCCTGGAGAAATATCTAATTCCAGGACTGAGGCAGGGGAAGTATAAGATGAACCTAGAGCATCTAGTTTCTCACCATTATGATGTTAGCTGTAAGTTTTTTGTAGGTGTTCTTATCAAGTTAAGGAAATTCTCTTCTATTTCTAGTTGGCTGAGAATTTTTATCATGAACTCTGATATTGGGTTTTGTCAGATGCTGCTTTTGCATCTATTGATATAATCATATTTTTCTTCTTTAGCCTGTTGATGTAATGAATTACATTAATTGATTTTCAAATGTTGAACCAGACTTGCATGCCTGGAATAAATCCCATTTGGTTGTGTTGTATAATTCTTTTTATACATCTGTGGCTCAATTTGCTAACTATTCATTGAGAGTTTTTACATCTATGTTCATGAGAGATATTGGTCTATAATTTTCCTTTCTTATACTGTCTTTCTCTGATTTGGATATTAGAGTAATGCTAGCCTCACAGAATGACTTAGGAAGTATTCTCTATGCTTCTATTTTCTGGAAAAATTGTAAAGCAATGGTATCACTTCTTTATTAAATATTTGGTAGAATTTACCAGTAAAGCCATCTGGGCTTGGAGCTTTCTCTTTTAGAAGGTTATCAATTATTGATTTTCTTTTGTAGACATAGACCTATTCAGATTATCTCTTTCTCCTTGTCTGAATTTCAGTAGATTGTGTTTTTCTAGGACAATCTAGGTTATCAAAAATTTGTGGGCATAGAGTTGTTCGTGATAGTACTTTTTTTTTTAATGTTCACATTTTTTTTTACTCATAGTTGTAGAGTACAAATATATATATATGTATATTGCCTCTCTTATACTTTTCTAAATATTTAAAATGTTTCCAAATAAACAATATGTTTCTATATAGGCAAAACTAAAATTTTGTTACGCTTTTCCAACCATTCTCAGTCTTAAAAAATGGTAAAAGTCTTTCCAGGACAGCATCATAAGTACAAATACAATGAGTAGTGTTTATTTTTAAACTTAATGTCTATTAACTCATTTCAGAAACATTTCAAATATTTTCCCAAGCTTTTTATGACCTTTTTAAAAACAAGTCAAAATGTTACATATACTAAGTTTAAAAAGTCAAATAATACAAAAACTTAGCATGAAAACAGCAGGTCCTACCCATTCTCTCCTCTCTCTTTGTGTTCAGGCTTCTGAAGCAAGTATAACAAATGTTTCTAATTGTTTCTTTTGATATTAACTCCCGTAATTCAAAGTAACATGTATTTCTTTCTTGAGTTTTTGATTTTATGTTGACTTCTTGCCATGAGAGATAGTCATTTTATATCCATTTAACTCACCCTGTATATGCAGATACACACACACACACACACACACACACACACATGCCCAGGCACACATGCACACATACGGACAGTTCTCTTCTTCTCAGCTTCCCAATGGTGTTACATCGCTCTTTTTGGTTATATCGATATTCACATTTTATGTTATTATAACTGTGTATTGTGTTCAGTTGAGTCTTATGGTAAATTATTTCATTTTCTTTCTTTTGTAACTTTTTGTTTTATTGGAATTAATTCTTGACTCATTTTTCTTTTTTGTTCTTTTTTTATTTCTGTGAGTTTGGCTATTTTATTTTATTTTTCTTTATTTAAATAGATTTGGGAGTACACATTTTTTGATTACGTGGCCAAATTGCATAGTGGAGAAGTCTAGGCTTTTATTATACCTGTCACCTGAATAGTATGCATTGTATCCAATTTTTCATCCCACAACCTTCTTCCATCCTCCCACTTCTGAGTCTCCAATGTCCATTAAGTCACTTTGTATGAATATATATACCCAATGCTTAGCTCCTACTTATAAGTGAGAAGATGCAATATTTGGTTTTTTGTTCCTGGGTTACTTTACCTAGAATAATGGCCTCCAGTTCCATCAAAGTGCTGCAAAAGACATTATTTCATTCTTTTTGATGGCTATAGTATTCCATGATGTGTGTGTGTGTGTGTGTGTGTGTATACACACCACATTTTCGTTATCTACTCATCCATTGGTGGGCACTTAGGTTTGTTCCATATCTTTGAAATTGTGAATTGGTTCAGGTGTCTTTTTTATAAAATGACTTCTTTTCCTTTGAGTGGACACCCAGTAGTAGAATTGCTGGATCGAATGATAGATCTACTTTTAGTTCTTTGAGAAGTCTCCATATTGTTTTCCTTAGAGGTTATACCAATTTCCAGTCCCACCAACAGTGTATAAGTGTTCCTTTTCACCACATCCACACTTTTTTGACTTTTTGATAATAGCCATATTGCCTTTTGTCTTAGTTTTCTAAGGTGGAAGCTTAAATTATTGATTTTAGATCTTTTTTTTCTAATATATTCATTCAGTGCTATACATTTCCCTCTAAGCACTGCTTTTACTGTATCTCACACATTTTGATAACTTATATTTTCATTTTTTTACAAACATAAGCTTACCGTATGATCTAGTAGTTGTCCTCCTACATATTTACCCAAATGAGTTAAAAACTTATGTTCATCCAAAACCCTGCACACAAATGTTTATAGCAACTTTATTCATAATTGCTAAAAATTGGAAGCAACCAAGATGTCCTTCAACAGGGGAAGGGATAAGCAAACTGTGGTACATCCATACTATGAAAATTATGCAGCAATAAGAAGAAATGAGCTACCAAGCCACACACAAAAAAATGAGGAATCTTTAAATGAATATTGCTAAGTGAAAGCAGCCAGTCTTAAAAGGCTACGTACTATACGATTTCAACTATATGATATTTTGGAAAAGGCAAAGCTATGAAGACGGTAAAAACTTTAGGAGCTTTTGGGAAGGGAGAAAAACGGGGATTTTTAGGGTGGTAAAACTATTCTGTAGGAGGTGCTGGAGATTTGAATGAGGAGAAGATTTGAAATATAATTTTCTTGGAGAGCAGGGAAGTACTTGAACTAGAGAAATGTAGGACTGTCCTTTTGAGATTTATGGTCATAAACTTAAAAGGGTGTCCACTGGTTAGCACATTTGTTTGATTTTTCTCCTGCAGCTTTTGTCGCATAGGTGCAAGCACTAAATAAGTGATTGAGCAGGGGTAGTGTTTGCTTTCTAGTTGTGAAGGGTTATTGTAAACAGAGGAAGAGAAAGGAATGATATATTAAATATATTCGTATATAACATAAAAGCTAGGCTAAATGAATGTTGACAGACATGTCTTGAAAGTTACAGTTGTGGTTTTAAATAAATTTATAATTTTTTTTTTGGTATTTACCAAATTTGTCATATTTGGTAGAGACAAATATGACAGAAATTCTACTGATTATTTGAAGTTTTCAGTTAATGAAGCTTTTATTCTATTATTTGTTATAAGCTAAAGTACATCTAGATGTATTTTAATTTATTCTTATTTGAGATGTTTGGTAGTAAATAAGATTTTTTTCAGTATTTGAATTATTAAACTATAATATAATGTTATCGTATGCCTTTTTAAAATCTGTCCTTAAATGAAAAAATCTTTATCTTGTTATATTTTTAATTAAACATAATTTGATTGCACTTAATGATGAATTGCCAGTTTAAGTGTGAATTGTAACTTGATAGAACTAAATACATACAAAATATATGCAATCATTTTATATTGGTAAACATGCTACTCTTGGATTCATGTTCATGATTTTATCCTGTTAAGTCAGGGAAAGTGAAATTGTTTTTCAATTATATAAACTGTTGTTGTTCATCAAAGGACCCCGTCCGTCTATGTTTGTGCAGGTTGTAACATGGCACACACCAGGGAGTATTCTCTTTGTAATCTTATGTCATTGGTACTCCCTAGAGTTCTCAATGTAAAATCGATACTACCGTGTCAGTCCTTAGTCATCAGATTTGATATTAAACTACTAAAACATCTATATATATAATTAACATGTAAGTCATCTAAGTAGCTAATCCTAATTATCTTATTATTTTCTTTTGCCTACAGCCTCAAGACATTCAGAAGACAGTATTAAAGGGAATCATTAACAGCCTGTTACGAGAATGGAAAGGGTAATTATCATCAATATTTACAATATTCAGCTAATCAGTATGTTTAACTTACACATCTCATATATCTTTAATATATGTATATTTTACTTTCAGAAAAGATTTTAGTTGAGTTATAATAACATAGAAAGGAATTATAAAGCATTTACGACAAAGCTATTTAACTTGAGATTTTTGACTTCTCTGGAGGAAGTAGATAGGCATCAGAAGATCTGTGAATCTTTTAAAATTGTTTGCATAATTTTTCGTGTACAGATCTATGTGCGTTACAAAAATTGGATGGGTACTTATATCAGTAACCTAAGTGAAATAATGAGCATTAAATTTAGCCTTGGAATTCCTATTAGCCAGAGCAATATTTTTCTAATTTCTAATATAAAAAAAACCACAGTCTAGCTACTGAAATATTATTTTTTCTCAGAACTAAGTATTAAATCCTTATATAAGGAATTGTGGGAAATTTAATACTGTTTTGAACTTTGAATGTGCATAACAAAATATGTACTTTTAAAAGTACATAGCATTTAAATTTATATTAAATAGTTTATTATTTAAATAATGGCTTCTATTAAAGCCAAAGGAATGCCATTAAATTGTAATTCAAATGTTTATACTAAGCCCAGTTTAAAAATAATACCTAACTAGAACTTTTAAATGTAATGTTAAATGTACCCTGTATATTTTAATAACATTGTTCTGGTTTGCTAAGAAATTTACTCTTATTATAGAAAATATAGAGAAGATGGAGAAGTATAGAAGAAAGTAAAAATGTTAATATAGTTTTTTTCTGGTCATCTTTTTAAAATAATTGAAGTCATGCTGTATAGTTTCATGTAATTTTTAACAGTATTTTTCTTAATATATAATTCTGGTAATTAGTTTGCATTTGCCTTCTTAAACCACCTTTTTAATGTCTGCCTCATAACCTAGAATATGAATGTACAATAACTTACCTAACCATTCTTTAAGAATCGTGTTTATGTGAATAATGCCACAGTGATTTTGTATAAAAATCTTCTTTTCTGAGTGTTTACCTAGAATTTTCCTGGAAGTAGAATTACTTTAACAGAGTGTAAGCTTTTTACAATTAATACATTCTGCCAGATTACTTTCCAAAACAGTTATGACGATGTATACTTCTAGCAGCAGAGGAGGGCCTGACTGAGCCCTGAGTAGTATCTTCTTATAACAAAACTTGGCCTAATTTGATTAATGAAAAATGAATCTCATTTTTATATACTTTTCCTTAATACTAATGTGGTTAACACTTCATCATTCATTAGCTATTTATATTTCTTTTATAAATTATCCACATACTTTTGCCTTTTTTGTTGCAGGTTTATCTATTTTTCTATTTGGAATTCTTAGTATATTAAGAAAATTGACCTTTTTTGTGAAAAATTTTGCAATGAATATTTTATAAATAAAGGTACATTTAGCTACAAATTCCCATTTTTCCTATGTATGGCGACTTTTGGGACACCCTATATTTGTTGCTCATGCCCAATAATTCATGTGGACGTAAATGACACTACAGAGATTTTGAAGTTGCAAGTGTGACAGGAAAGGACTTGGAGGCAAAGACGATAGAGACAAACAGATCTAGAGCAAATGAGAAAGAAATACTCATCAGCCTTGGCAATAACAAAAGCTTTAATATCTGGGTTTTGTTTTTTAGTCCAGGATCTAGTCAAGGATCATGAATTTAATCTGGTTGTTATAAAGGTGAACCATTTTTAATGTAAGAAGTTATTTCTGGGTATCTGTGAGTGTATCAAAGAGATCTTGAGCAGGCAAGAGGCACTCACTAGCTTTGGGAGTAACAAAAACTCTCAGTCAAATCTGATAATGGGAAAATCTATATTTTCATAGAAAAAAATTACTTTTCAGAGATATCAAAATGTGATTCTTTTAAGGAGAAATATACTAGATGCATTTAAAGTATGATTTGATTTGCAGACATTTCTGCTTCTGTCACTTTAGGAGTGGACCTATAAACACAAGCATAATTTCTTTCCTTAATGCATAAATATTCTTAAGTAAAGATTATCCATTACTAAAGCGGAAACATAAGCATTCTAAAATTGTTGATTATTTATTACACTCTCAGCTATTTCCAGAGTTAGTGATGATATTTACCTCACAAATGTTATAGCCTAGTCAACTGAGTCTTTAGGTATCTTCAGAATCAGCTTAGGATAGGCACAGAAGAACCTGTATTCCCAGCATGTTGTGGACATGTTACTGTCTCAATAATAATACATATTAATTTGTCTAGTTTTTCTCAGCTTCTCCTAGAAACATTTATTGGTCTTTTTTTATTAGATACTAGAAGATTAAACATTCATCTGTAATCAGTTACACTTGTTTCCTTTTCAGTCCACGAACAAAAGATGATCTTAGAGCATATTTTATACTTTTACAGGTAAGAGAGCCAGAACTTAGTTGAAGTTGTCTAATTCCGATCTAAGTGTCTGTATGTATAAGTGAAATGATATATTAAGTATCATTTTGCACAATATTTGATACTTTAGAATTATAGTTGATACATTTTAGAATTATAGTTACTTGTAACCAGAGGATTAAAGCTGTAACAAATAAACAATCAGGAGCTAAATCATATGTGGGATTACAATTTTAATTTAGTCTTTGCCCACCTGCCACAGCATTTCAGGAACAAACAGAATGGAAGCACTTGCCTTCTCCATTCTAATCTCCTTTCACGTCACTAGTTTTAATGGTCTTCAGGACTGTCTTTTCTTTCCCCATCTAATAGGTTTCTCTCTTCTCTATGTATTTTTCAGTAATGTTTAAATTAGAATTCTAATGGAAAAATAAAAGTTGTTGTTTCTGTTTGCTATAAAGCAAAGGTGATGAACTTATTTTTCTTGGGGGATATAGATTCATAGATAGAAAAATAAGTTAAAATCTATACAAATAAAAGCAATTTTTAGTTTTTATTATTTCTTGATGAAAAAACATTATCATAGCTAGCATACTACATTTGCATTATTATTTACAATTTATAAAAGTTTATATTATCTCATTTAAATTATATTAAATAAGACATAATGTTAGCTCAATATTATGTCCAATAAAAGGAAATATGCAGGGTAGGAATAGAAAAGCAGGAGACAAAAAAAAAGAAAAAGTGGAAAAGAGGGGGGAAAATGACCAAAAGATGTAGAAGAGAAATGTAAGGAGGGAAAATAGATAAGGGGAAAAGGACCCAAAACTTGGGGGGGGGAACAAAGAAGAAGAAGAAACATACGCAGAGACAGTAAAAGCTAGAAAAATGACGTGAAGCTCAAATTTTTAGGTGAGTATATTAGCAGCAATAAGCTCTGCTCATGATATCCTGTTCTTCTCAGCAGTTATCACTAGATGAAGTTATCAACTGGGAGTCATTCCCTATTTTTGTGTTGTCCTGACAATAAGTCAGTTTTGAAAAACATATGCTCTTATTTTTCACAATTTCAGTTTATTTTTCAGTATATTTATTTTTTCCATGGTGTGCTGAAATGTACATTGTGCTAGAGTTTTAGATTGTGGAAACATAACGAGCGGTGTTGCTTGATTTACAAGCACTCCTTCAATGTCCCTTTAACATTTAAAAGTTATCAGAAGCTATTATGGGGTTTGCCCCTTGTTCTTTGTGAGATATGAGGCTAACTCATTTCATAATGGCAACAGTTTCCCAATCAGCTTTTATTTCATTTTTCTAACACTCTTTTTACTTTTAATCAAGGAAAATCTAGGTTTTTTGTTTAATCAAATTGTAGTGATTGGCACCATTTATGAAGGTACTTTTTATGAAGGTCCTTTACATATATTTTCTTTTTTAATACTCAAAACAACCTTTAAGAGAGTATCATTCCCGTTTTACAAATAAGGAAATTGAAACCCAAACTCCAAGGATCACGCCTGAGGACACACAGCTAGTCAGCAGCAGGATTAGCCCTCAGACCCAGATCTGTCTGAACCCCAAAGCCATGCTCTCTCCACCGTATTACAGCATAAGTGAAAGTCTCTGTTAATTAAATAACAAATAGATTATTGTTTTAAAGTATTTTATATTTGCAAATTTAGTGTCCTGAATTTACCACTTAACATATTAAGCTTGATGTCTTTCCTTTTACGTGTTAACAAAATTTTAACACAATTATCTTTAATATCTTTTTCAGAATCCTCAATTTAATAACACATCTACGTATGTCATCTATGCTCACTTGCTACGACAGATAGCTACCTTAGTGGAAGCTGACCATCATTTCCTAGCTCACTGGTTTAAAAAGTAAATCATTCTATGATAGTAAGAAGTTTTATAGTCTCACGGTTTTAAGTTTGATATTAATAATTTTACAATAAAATATATTTAAATATTTTCAGGTCTTTAGAAATAATACTTATAATTCACAAAACTTCAAAAGGCAATTATAAAACCATACTTTAGTAGTACACAGAGGATAATTAAAAATCTGTTTTTAATGTAAGTAACACTTTTGCTTATACAAGCTGTTGAGAATTTCTGTCTACTGCTTTCACATTTTATGTAGCACATTCTTATCATTGCTTTTTTATATATCTCAAAGATAGTGACTGGATTTTCTCAGACATTACTAATATTTGTCTTTTTTTACTTCCTACCTATATATCAGTGAATCTCACCATTATTTACATGATGCTTTCTTCTCACCTAAAAACATCATTGTGAAAAAGAGGTTAGCCGTCAGTATCAATTTGTAAAAACACAATACTTTTTTTCCATGGGACTATACTCTCATTAACAGTGACTTTTCTCAATGATTGATAAAAACTAAAGAAGCAGAATGTTTCCAAAATAAATTTTAGATACAGTTGATTCTCATTATTTATGGTAGTTATAAAGTTGCTGCAAACACTGAATTAGCAAGTATGGAACCGTTGCTTCTAGTAGAAATACGTGTTAGGTTCCGTGAGCCTCTGATCACACTTTTGTCAACCAATCAATACATAACCTTGCTTTATGAGCGTTTCTGTTTAAAGGCGCTTTAATATAAGTTGTTGATTCGTTAACATTGAACTCATGGCCAGCAGCACTATAACGCATGCCCGAACAAAGCTTCTCTAACCACACACATTTTCTCTGTGAGGCACATCACAGCCTCATGCACCCAGGAACGCTGGACAGAATTTAGCACTACACTTGAGGGCCGTTTTGAAATGGCAAAATCACCAACAAAAAGCCTAAAAATATGAAAATGTGAAACTAAATAGACCATGTAAAGGACGCTTATTTGCAGTATGAGAGCTAAAACAAGGCAGAGCATCACCTTGTTCCATCTTAACTGGGAATGTGCATGTCAGGAGACTCAAATTTTTCACTAACCTTGCATGTCTACAAATGACTATGAAAGCACAAGTATTGATTTTGGGGGTTACAATTAAATTTTAACAAGTAGGCAAATTTGCAAATACAGAATCTGTGAATAGTGATTGAATATTGAAAATCTTGCAAATTAAATTCTTGGTACAAACTTTATAGTCATTTTGGTATTATTTAAGAAATTGTATTCAAGGTAAGATTTTCTATCTTTTCAAATGTTTGGCAATTTAAGAAATAGAATTTGGGGGAATAGTCTCAAATTTTATGTATAGAATGTAGTTTGATATCTAGCAAATATATTCCCAAAATAGAAAATGTGAATTTTGATTGAAATTATTTCAAAATCTTTACCAGATTATCCCAGAAGAGGTTCAAACAATTGGTAGAGAGATTGCTGCAATTTATTTCTTTACGCCTGTTTCCTGCAAAGCCTGAAGAATTTCCACCTATAACAAAGTGTTCCTGGTGGATACCATCAGCCTCTAAAGTGTTGGCTTTACTTAGTAGGTTTTTATTATTCTATCATTTTTACTTTTCTTTTGTTAAATATTAGGGACATTCTTTAAGAATCTCAAAGTACTAGAGAGGAATTCTTAAATTTTAAACCATTCCTTTGAAGGAAAAATTTGTAATTTTCTATTTTCCTAATGTATTTCACAATTATAAGCATGAATCAAACTTTATGCCTTTTTCTGGGCAGTATTCTGTATTATGCTATTAAATGCATATGATATGCTAAGCAATGATTCCTGAGAAAATAGGAACTTCCATTAATTACTGGGGATCCCTAGGAGAGAACACACTGATGGGAAAATATATTAATATGAGTAGATGGCCACCTGCATACTTCCTTTAATACTAATATAATCTTCCCCATATGTTTCTTTTAAAAGCAAAAAATTGTTGGCTGCATTTTGACCACAATTTTAGAATTACACTTTTCATTTGGAGCTACAGTTGTTTGAAACAGGAGCTTTTAGATCGAGACTATCTGGTGGACATTAAAATAATGTTTGTATTAGAATGAATCATGTGCATGTTGGAAAAGATCATTATGTTAGAATTTATCTTTACAGATACTGCAAACAATTTGGTTCACCCTCCCCTTATTCCTTATACTGATTTCTATAATTCTACATTGGATCACATTGATCTCATGGAAGAGTATCATACTTGGCAGAGCTTTGGAAACTCTCACAGGTATGACCAAAAGCTCCTTTGATTATTCATCTGAATGAAATACTATTCAAAATAGTGATGAGATTTTAAGTTTATATAAATAAAGCATACACATACTTTTACATATAAAATTATAAATATAGCTTAGCTATCCAGCCTTGAAATATCACTATATTTGTTAAAGCATTTTCTTTTCTGCTACGTTTTAAATTTATATACATACTAATTTGGTTTTGGTTTGGTTAATAGTATCTTTTCAAGAAGGGAAAGGTTCTGTCTTAGATCTTACATCTTATTTCTTATATCTTACTATTCTATATGCAATCAGCCAGCACAGGAGTCAACAAACTTTTTCTGTAAAGGACTAGATGGTAAATATTTTTGACTCTGTGACCTATTCAGATTCTGTTTTGCTATTTTAGCACAAAAGCAGCCTTAGACAATATTGTCCATGTCCCAAATAACTTTATTTACAAAAGCAGGTGGTAGACCATATTCATTCCAGAGGCCATAGTTTTCTGGTGCCCAGTCTAACACAATGATCACACACATATGTACAGATACAAACACATTCATTCCTTTTCTCCTTTATTCTGTAGAAAAAGTAGTTGTCCATTACATACAGTATAAAAGGAATAGATGTTAGAGGAAGGGCTTTACCACAGATTATTTATTATAGTAATGTAATAGCTTTTGAAAACACTTGACCAAATTCTTTAATACACTGCACTTTATATCCACACTTCGAATTTGGATTAAACTAATAAGACTATCCCAAACATAATTTATTCCCAGACCATGAGATATTCAGGGAATTGCATTTATTCTAAAGGAGACTGAGAGTTACAATGTGAATTAAGTAACCTTAAAACCCCACATTAGTTCACAGATTGGTTAAATTTTCCATGTACCCACTTTATCAGAATTGGCCTAAAACATAGAATGGATATTTCAGTTTACATCCAAACACTGAGGACAGAACAAGAATCGAAATTCTGGGGCCCTGATCAGTCTGGTGGATGTTTTCTTGGCAAAGTTTATTTCACAAGCATACTTTTTTCTCCCATTTTAATATAATTGTAATGTTGTAGCTACAAGCACAAAACAAATCCAAGAATTATTCCGCATATTTCAGTGACAATATTTTTTAATGCAGAGCTTCCTCTAACCATTGTGCCATAGTACTGGTGTACCAAGAATGAGTTACATCAGAGTTTTAATCTTGGGGTCCCTTCAGTCCTTGGACAACCAGCCTAAACCTAGAGAGTAACCTGGAACCCTGGGGCAAGTCAGCTCTGGCCATAAGCTTCCTCATCGGTTTAACTCAGCGTTTCATACGCATAGTATCATTTTTCTTGTGCCATGACAAGGGAAAAGTTGAGAAGTACTGTTTTAAAACACATCATAAAACCAATATATATCCTACTAAGTTCATAGAATTTTCTTTTTATTTCAAAAATTCTTTTTAGTATTTCCAAATTTTTTAGTTAGCATTAGTGATTCAAAATTATTATATATTAGTACCAAACAGCTGCTACTGTTTATTAGCAGTTTTGTCCCAGAATGAAAGCTGTCTCATTTTCCGTTCACACTAGGGCCATCTCTTTTTTCCTCATGATGTCCTCATTGGACCTGATAGTCACAGATGGACCACCTGATTATGTTCAGATGGATTCCACCCATAACTGAAAAATTCACTGCATTTATTTCTGGTGGCAGTCCAACTCCTGAAGTGTCATTGCTGCCATACTCATTCTTTCTAAATGCATTTCTCTCTGTTTAGTTGTGGCTTTTTTACATATCATAAAATGTTCTGACCCAGGAGAGGTTATTTTCTTAACCTTTCATCATAATGTTGAGTCTTTACAAATATATACTATTTCATATTACTACATCATTATAGTACTAACAGCAATATATTTTTATTAGCTTTTATTGGTCTTGAATTTATTACTTTGTCTTTTGTGTACTGTAGTTGTTGCTAGATTTCTGTATTTCTGAAGCTCACATATCAGAAATAGCCATATAATAATGGATTCTTATATTAATTTGAGCATACGAGTTTTCTGTCCTAATACTTTTCATCAGCACCTCTGTCTCCTGATTCTGGTGTTGGCCATGTTTTTCATGGGTGATGATATCCACATGACTATATACATTGAAATTTTTTGTATAAACAATGTAAGTGATTAACACACATTTCAGAACGTTAGATGTAGCTGCTTTTGGAGAATAAAGGCATTGCACATCTAGTAATCATACATTCTTCACAGGGCTGTGGGAATTAAAAGAAGTGATGCACATAAAATCGTTTTGGAAGCGGTAAAACACAATACAGAAGTAATGTTTTATATTGCTAGAAGGGGTACCTTAGATTCCCTTAGTATAATTTTGCTAAAAATACACCATTTTGCTTTTTCTGTTTTCACTTGTTGAGCAGGTTTTCCTTCTGTCAGTACCCATTCGTTATTTCTATAGCTGCAAAAAAAATCATTATTCAAAGAGACTCAGAACAACAGATGATAAGCATCGCAAGGGTAAGCCAGCTATAAAAACATATTTATGCTGACTATAATCAATATAGTAAATAATTTAATAAATCAAATGTCTTGTGAATTGTTCTAGCATAATTAGGAAATGTTAAAAGTAAAGTTCACATTATACTCCCCCCAAAAGTGCTTAAACCTGTTTACAGTATGGGAGACAAGACACCCCTCATCTCTTCCAAACAACTTCTCATTATGTTATAAATATAGCAGGAAGAATAAATGCTTCTCACAGATCCAAATTACTGGGAGGTTGTTGAACCTCATTTTGTAAATACCATACCTCAACTCCAGGTAACCAGCAGAGCATTGGTGAACTGAGAAATAAGTCCAAAGATGGGGGGGAAAGGTGTTTTATTGATTCTTAGGAAACCAAAATGCATGGAGGCCAATAGAAGCTGGGATAGCAGTCAGGCCGACTTCAGGCAAGTTGTAGAGTAAGGTGAAGTTTATCTCTGAGCCTGTCCTTACCACTCTCTACCACTTATGTACTTTATATAATAAAGATTCAGTAAGCTTTTTTTATTAGACCTCTGAAGTATTCATGTATTTCAAGCAGCTGCTTGTGCGACATGATTGTTCACAACTTTACAAGTTAGAGGGAAGCTTGACTGTAGTCTTCTTAAAAAGAGAAACGTAGAGTAAAAAGAAATGATTTCTATGTCTTGTCCAAGAATATAAAAGGAATCTTAAAGCATAAATTGTGATACTTCAAAATACTATAAAAAATAAGAATTATTTATTCTTCAGTAATTCAGTTCCTGGAAGGTGAGTATTTCTTTCTATCACAGAGAAGGACAAAAGATGTGAGTGACTGGTGACATCCCAAAGTCGGCTTATGCCGAGTATGGGAGTATTAGAAGAAACTTTATTGCCCATACTTACCAAGGGCATTCCAAAGCTACGCTGCCCCCCTGGAGAATAAGTTTAAATGAATATAATTAGCACCAGAATTGTTATTACTTGGTCTTGGGTAGCTACTGGCTCAAAAATTAGTCTGTATAGCTAGTCATTTTGACATTTTCTATTAGTTGTATTTATACAATGTCATGTGCCTTTTTAGTACTTTTTTACCTTTGGCTACAATTTTATGTATTGGTAAGAAAAAATCTAAAGAGCTAGACATTTGTTTAAATTTTTCTGAGCAATTTTCTGTGTTACACTTAAGATGATATCTTTTCTTGTGGAACTTTTCTTCTACCTAAAAGAAGGAGAGTAGCAGATACAGACTCTATCACAGGCTGAGTCTTCCATAGAGCACGAAAGCGAATGAGTAGAGATTGAAGAGTCAAGAGGCATTATATTTGTATGAATGTTTCCCAACATTTTAATTTGTAAACTGCCATACCACTTGGAATTGATAACAGGTGACTATTTTGACACAAGCACAGTCATACAGGTAGTCAGTGTAAGCAGGAGCTTATATGGTACAATCTAAAGTTGCCAAAGAAGTTTGCTAACCTAAAAATAACTAAATCAAACTGTCTAGACTTCTATCATTTTTGAATTATTTCTTTTATTTGGAACATTTTCTAGGAAATATGAATTCCTGATGGAAGGAGTAGCCACTAAGCTAGTCTGTCATTAGTATCCTAGTATAAATTTGTTTAGTAGATATTTCCAGTATGATAGTTCCCCAGGAGCTAGACTGGGAACAGAAGATAGGAAAGAGTCGGAAAAAAGGTCCGTAACACAGGATACTATCCTAGGAATACAGATTTCTTTTGTAAGGAAGAATCTAGAAAAGCAAAAAGCAGTTAAAAGCTTTTAGCATTGAATATTGGAGGAATAGAGAAGGCTCTGAATTAGAGTGTTTTATTACAGTAATCTATAAAATCATAAGTATCCTTAAATTGTATAGATTTGGGATATTAAAATTTTATTAAAGCAAATTGCTACGTGTATTTAAAATGTCTGAAATGTTCACCTTTAATCTGCACAGTGGTTTTTGTTGTTACCAAAAAATTGTCTGATAAGGATTTAGGTAAATAAATATACAAGCATGTAGATATTACATGATAAATGGCATTTATATATTCCTTTTAGATTTTTTAAAATATTTTTTTACATACTCAGTGCTTATATTATGAACAAACATGAAAAATAGATTTTTTATCACCTATATCTCCATCATCCAAGTGTAATTATTAACATTTTAGTAAATTTTCTTTTTATGTTTTTTCTGTATTATCTTTAAAAGACAACAGAGTTGAAACAGTATTGTACACACAGTTTTGTTCCCTACTTTCTTCAGTTGTGCTTTCCTTGTATTGTTTACATAGTTTAGGACCATTTTTTAGTAACTGTGTTATATTTCATTAGCTAGATATGTACTTTTAGGGTATTTCTATAGTTTTGTTTCTATAGATAATGCTGTGATGAACATTTCACTGTGTAAAATGTTTTCTGTATTAGCATTCTTAGAAGTAGAATGATTGGGACAAAGGGTATGAAATGAACATTGTTAAGACTTTTGATACATGTTGACAACTTTCTAAAAGTAGGCTAATTGTGCTTTTAGAGAAAATTCAGTATCTAAAAAAGCCCAGCTATATCATCAGTAGTTTATACCTTGTTTTAAATGTTCTTATTTTGTTTGTATTTATTAAACAGAAAACTTTGCTATATAAAAGATAAGATACATGGAAACTGTAATACAACATTCTTTACTATAGATGGTGAATGATTTTGGGTCCTCCATTTTGGACCGCATTTGGTTCTCATTATTTTAAAATGAAATAATAATCCGTTTTGCAAATAAAAATGTATTTAGTTGATTTTATGAAAATGTTTAAATGAGAGATGGCATAGACAATAATTGATTTTTACTAAAGTATTTAAATGTTTTAAATGAAATTAAAGTTTAAGTAAAAGTGAAAATGTTTACTTTCTTATTTAATTAGCAAAGTCTGGTGGATAAAGTATCTCGAAGACAGAGACCTGATATGAATATGTTATTTCTAAATATGAAAGTAAGGCGGACACATCTGGTTAGCGATTCACTTGATGAGGTATAATTTATTCCAAAATGATACTAATTGATTAAAGCTCTATAAATTCTACAATATGATTTATTACAAAAATCTTATTTATTTTTCTGTGCTAGTGATTGTGCTTTCTTAAATTTTGATACTATAGTTAATATCAGTTCTATATTCATAATTAGGTCTTATATTTATTTTTTTGTATGTTTACTAATGATTTGTTGTTAATTCCCCAGAAAATAATTTGACGTAGAACACTTAAATGAGTAATTCATGTTTCTGAGTATGTAACTTGGATTCTAGACCCACCTTTGTTACTGCTTAGATGTGTAATAAGTTATTTAAACTTCTCCAGGCCTCAGATTACTCATCCATAAAATCAGAGGTCTGTCCTACAGGGTAAATTGGGCCTTTTCGGTTTCAGACATATTTTGATTGCATGTCATGTGCGGAGCTTCCTGCAGTGCTTCAGCTAGATCTTCATATTGCTATTAGAAGATAATGGCTGATTCAGCTATGTGATTTTCTAAAGTGTAGTGTTGACAGAAAGTTAAGATGAAATGAATTATTATATATTATCTGATAAATTAAAATTTTGGAGGCAGTATGATACCAGGAGACAGTAATCTTGGGCAAGTTACCTGATCTCTCTAATTCTGTTTCCTGATCCACAAAACAAACATAGTAAACACCTGGCTCACACAGTGTCTGGCAGATTTATTGGATGGATGGGTGGGTGGATGAATGGATGGAGTTTTGTGACATTGTAAGTAAGATAAAGACTAGTAACACATTTCTCAGAATTAAAAAAGTTAATTCCTTTTTCACTGCTCTTTGTTCTCCTCTACTATATAATGCCTTCAAATAGTTAACCCGGAAAAGAGCAGACTTGAAAAAGAAGTTGAAAGTTACATTTGTAGGGGAAGCTGGTTTGGATATGGGTGGTTTGACTAAAGAATGGTTCCTTCTTCTAATTCGCCAAATTTTTCATCCAGATTATGGTGAGTATTTAATCTAATTTTTATGAAAAATGTTTCTTCATAATTGTTAGAGTCAAGTAGTCGCCCTTATTTTTAACCTACTCTATGATTTTACAGAATTTTTTGTCAACCATAAATGTTGAATAATTGTTTAAGGACTATTATTTAAATTTTAAAAATTGACCAAATTGAAGATTGAAATGTTAATTGTCTTGCTGGGAATACTAACAAAATGTATCAAGACTGAAAGTATGCATTTGTGAGGAAACATCCATATCTTTTCTGAGTAAATGCATGAAAATTGTCATTGAAAAAAATTTGAAATTAAAAAACAAAACTACAGTTTGCTTTACACTAGTATTTGAAGCCTGTTTCATTAAATAATGAGACATTTTAACAAGAATTCATGAAATAATTGTTAAGAAAAAATAAGCCTTTGAAATTTAAATTTGACTTTATTTAGAGAAACCGTCTATATAAATCTGTTTTTCTGAATTTATGTATGTGTTTATATATGTGTATATATGTGTATTTGTGTGTGTGTATATATACATAATTTTTCTGGTAATGGTAAATAGAGATGACATGGGTATATTGACATTTCCAGATAATCCTCAAAATTAATTTTGATCACAACATATACAAAACTATAGTTTTTACAAAGTCTGATTAGTTTCTATCTTTCCATTTCCATGCTTTGGTTCAGGATAGCAATGAACAATAAAATTCCATAAAATACTCTCTTTATATATGTAATATATATTTATATTTGCTGAGATTTGCAAATCTGTGGTCCCTTAAAGAATCTGTGAAATTTTTAACATTAAAGATGGTTTGTAATAGAAATATTGCTGAAATGATTTGCTTCTAATAGATGTCATGTACATTTTTACCACTGTGATTTTTTTAAAATCAATCTTGTTAATAATAAAATTATGTGGTTTTTTTTTTTTCAGGCATGTTTACATATCACAAGGATTCACAATGCCATTGGTTTAGCAGCTTTAAATGTGATAACTATTCTGAATTCCGATTGGTTGGAATTGTATCCTTTAAACTTTCCACTAGGAGGTGCTAATAGACTAGAGATTTCAAAAGATTGTATGTATTTGTATTTTAGAAAATTGTTCTCTTTAATCATTTTATCCAAATTAAATATTCTTGTCAAATTTACTAATATATTTTCATTAATCTTTATTATATATATCACAACTATATAATATCAGTAGATTAAATTAATTCAAAGAAAGGGCTGAGTTTTGTTTTTTTTTTGGAAAACTTATCTCAAAATAAAAACGGTTATTTCCTATTTCACATTTAATCAAAGTTATCAGAAATTAAGGCATTTTTTAAAAATTGAAGTTTTTCATTTATAGTGAAATATTTTTCTGTTCTTACACTTTGTGCTTATTTCACTCAGTTTATTAAATTGAAATTGGGGAATATTTAAAGCATACAGCATTATTTTATAGGGTTTTTTAGATTTTATGAATGCATTTGCCATCCTCTGACTGCTATCCAGGTGTGTTGTGGAGGGCATTCCTGCATTGGGTGGGAAATTGAACAGGAAAATGATTCCTACATTATTAGCTTCTTAAATTCTAAGAAATATAACTGTGGAAGAAAGGAGGGGAGAGTAAATAAATGAGGAATCACTGGAAATGAGTAGGTTTAAAGAGGAGGAAAAAATTCCACCTTTAAGAAGCTTACCATGTAAATGGATGGATGACCACCAGTGCAAAGTAGTCTGTTCTCAAAGTCAAGTGACCAAATGGCATTAAGTGCTAGGGAGTTCTGAGAAGAAAAAGATGCAATGTATTTCTTCCAGAGAAGGTAGAGATTTAAAATTGGAACAATTACACATCTCTGTGATTAACACAGGGATAGAGAGATTGGGACGTTACAGGCTGAATTGTGCTGGACTTGTTACAGAAAAATGAGCACACTGAGAGTAAAGGAAGATACCATCAGAAAAAGAATTAAGAGCCATCTTATGGAGGGCTTTGAATGTCTGTCTTTGTTACTTCTGTTGGAGTAAATTCTAAGGAATGTATATGGAAGTTGAGAGACTGGATGAAAGAAAAGATAATAAAAACTACACATTGAGATAGTAAACTTAATTTAAATTTTGTATATATTGTCATATCTAAAGATTCCAAAGGCTAAACTCCACAATATAGAAGAACACTTAACAATTCTTAGAGTCCTGGTTTTTATTCTGTTATCCATAGTAAACAGTTGTTGAATGTCTCAGCTTCAATGGAGGTGATTGATGCTTCTCACTACACTATGACCTATTTAAATTTCCTGATATATTAATGTATGTTTGTCATGCTTTACAGTCATATATCACAACTTAGATTTGGGTGATATTTTGAGTTTCTAATATTTATAATAAAGTATTATATCTTATTTAGTCATCACATTTTTAAAGTGGTACTATGCATAAAATCATGAATTTGCTCATTGTTTTTTTTAATAGACATTAGTTTCTCTTTAGCCATTAACCCAAAGAGCATATTAAGCATGTTTACATGTTGCATATTTCAAGTTAAACAGTTAAATCTAAAAATTATAACTGCTACTATCTCATTATTTTTATTTATTACACATACATATATGAAACCTATAGAAATCAAAATTGATGCCCTAAAAAGCATGATACTATATATAGGAAAAGTGTGAGATAATAGTGGATTATGGTCATATAAGGAATTAGGAACTGAAAATTGAGAAGTAACAGGCATGATCATTGAGAAAATACAGTCAGTTCCATACATATCTCCAGTTTTAAAATTTCAGGATCAAAGATGAGTCGGTCTAGTATTGTGTTTCTAATATAGTTATTTTTAAGCCTGAGAAAGCCTTGAAGTTTACCAGAAATGTTGCAATAAAACCAACAATAATTGTTGTAAAATGTTTTGAAGATTACATGAAGAGTCATGATGTAACAATGTTGTAAAAGTAGAATGACCTGTACCAAAAGAGGCATTGGAACTAAGAGTAAGGGCAATATAGTATAGTGCAAGGTTTTCAAACTCTGCTCTGTTTGTACCACATAGCACCTCTGTGGCTCCAACAGAAAACTTACCCCATCCCCAACCCTCCTTCATCAGAGCAGGTTGATTTAGTGTGAAATGAAACGTGCTTCTGCATGTGGGTGTATCCTATGGGAAATCCTATGAGCCTACTTTCTCATCTGTGAAAAACCTGCTTTCAGGATTGTAATATTTAAAATTTTTTAAATGAAAAATACTTAAAACTTGACACCATAGTAGATGATCATAAATGGTGACTATAATAGTATTGTGGTTATCATTGTTCTTGCTATCATTATGATTATGTAAGTATGTTAGGACATATTTTCAGTGTCTGTCCCCTTGAACACACTGTTCAGTCTCTGTTTATATGCTTACCTGTATAATAGCATATCTGTTTTTTAAGTTATTATCAGCCTGCCTTCTGCCTTAGCAAATTGAAATATTGGCAGTCCTCCAATTTTTTAAAAATTGTTTTTAGTAATTTACTGAGTCCATATATTTGGATTTCCTTTTCAGCCTATAAAATTAATTACTTCCTTAATAACTTTATTTAATAATTGACAGTTGAAATATTAGGAAATTTAATCTAAAACCTCTCTTTCAGCAAAGGATAAGTATATTCTGCCATATAACTGATAAAAGTATGCAAAATTTGTAAATATAATATCTGTAGCTTTTTAACTTCAACACTTTGAGTAAACTCTAAATAACAAAAGCCTTTCAGGTTTTACTGTAAGAAATTATTTATCCTATTAGCTTATCAATAGCATATGTATATCTATATGTTTATTCAATTTAGCTCTTTTCTTCACATAGTCTATATTTAATTTTAACTAAAATTACTATCTCCAAAACCAGTTGTATATTCTGCAGTGTATTCTACTGAATAAACAGCTGCTGCTACTTATAAAATCACCAACACCTTTGTTTAAATTTAGAAAATTTTTTTATGTGTTAAATAATTTACAGAAATGTCTGAAATTGCTGTTTATTGCGATCTTAGATTAGGAAAATCATTAAATACTATCAACTGAACCATTCCTTTTTACATGACTTTTGGTAATCAAGGAATTATTTAAAATAAAGGAGAAATAAATGAAAGAGAAGAAGGGATATATGTGGGACTAATTAGAAAGTCAGTGTTAAATCCGAAAGAAGTATGTGAGAAATAGACTGATGCATAATTCACAACTTATTTGTTGTCATGGATTTTATGTTAATGCTTAACATTTAGTATGCATAGCTTATGGGACTAGCTGTTTATAACAGCATCACCTTGGATATTCGTTTCCCTCCTTGCTGTTACAAGAAACTATTGAGCCCTCCCATCGTTCCTAGTGATCAAAACATACCAGTAGGCATCTGCAGTGTTAACATTGACGACTTATGTCAAATTATGCCTGTAAGTATAGTGTTAAGAAACGTCTTGTCCTTAATGCTAAATCATCTTTCTTCTACCTGCACAGTCTCTGTCCTCCTAATGCTATTCTTTCTTTTAAATATGGTTTTCCTCTGCCTTTATAACTGAGCTCCTTTTTCAGCCAGCTGTCTCGTTCCTTGGAGAGACATGTCACCCACTTTGCAGGACTCCTTAGCTCTTACAGCATAATAGACAGACTTTGAAGTCAGAGAGACAGTGATTTGAATCCAGATTCTGCCATTTCTTAGCTCTACGAACTTGGATAAATTATTTAATCTTTCTGATCTCTAGTTTCTTTATGTGAAACAATGAGATAGTTTTTATTAATAATTAAAACCAATGATGACAATCATATCAAATCTATGCCAGCCTAGATTTGTGTGAAAATTTCTGGTTTTAATGAGATAGAAAATTTATTATGTAAAGTATTTAAAATCATTCTATGCTATTATTTATTTTTCTAATTTAAAATAAACTTGAATTTTTTCATAAAACTTGAAAATTTTTTGGAAATCGTGGGTCAGTTTTTCTATTTTTAAATCCTTATTCATGGATAACTTGAGTTATAATGTAAGAAAATATTTCTTCCAATGTTCTTAACTTTTTCTTGGGAGAGGAGGGCACTTTAACTGACATGTAGAAACTACTTAACATGTATGAACTGTGTGTTTTATGTTTAAAAGATGAATCATAAAACAGCATATTTTTCTAAGAATATAAATTGAAAGTGGGAAGTGTTTTACAAACAATAATATGACAGATAGCAGTGAATTATGATGGAAACTCCATTAGAGATACACTTAGCTTGCTGCATAAGGGTAGAGCCAGAGTTATGCCTGTGATTTGAACTGGATAGTTTCCTCTTCTATGACCTGTAATGAATTTTTCTAAGCCTCTGGATGGCAGAAATCTAAAAGAGTTTACTCCTTATCTCACATATAAGTGAACTATAGTAGATCTGCTTAACTATTTTAGGTAAAATGCTATTTGATTTTAAAAGACATATAATAGATTTCTTTTTATAGGAGTTGGCCCATGGATTAAGTGAACTCTTATCATACGAAGGCAATGTTGAAGAAGATTTCTATTCAACATTCCAGGTACTATTAAGGGCAAATAGATGTCTGTTAACCATATATTTCATATATGAAAAATGCCATTTGCTATTAAACACCCACTGTTAGAAAAGATGAATGAGGATTAATCAACACATACAATTCCTTGTCTTAAAGGATCTTAACGTGATAAAGTAGAGATGGTGAAGCAGACACATTTAGATGAACAGTTAATGAATGCGCTTAAAGAAATTCACCAAGGTGAGGGTACTCTGTTAGACAATTACATGTTCCCTTGACTCGGTTACTTTCTCAGAGCTTTTCAGTTTCTAAAAATAAGACTCTCCTGTAGCTCCAACCCTAGAATTTAGTAATAGAAACTAATGGGTCAGGCCAAAACTCTCATTTCCACTCACCTTACAATAGTTGGGAGATGGAAATTACAGTGATCCACATAGCTCCAAAGACCTGAGTATTATTATCTAGATTATATTGCCTTTCTGTAGTTTGTATAAGGGAGAAGAAAAAACCTGTTCTTTTTAAATTTTACAAACGTGTTCATTGAATCCTGTTGTTTTATCAGTCATACCAATAAATATGTGTGATGGCATGTCCCATCAGGTTTTTCAAGAAGAATTTGGAATAATTAAGTCCTATAATTTGAAGCCAGGTGGTGATAAAATTCCAGTTACCAATCAAAATAGGAAAGGTAAGTTAATACCATTTTTAATTAAAATTAATTAGTATTTACCATTTACTTTTACTATTTAACACACATAAAATTTCTTTCCAGAATATATACAGCTTTATATTGACTTCCTTCTCAACAAATCCATCTATAAGCAGTTCTCTGCATTTTATTATGGATTTCATAGTGTGTGTGCTTCAAATGCCCTAATGGTGAGTTTAAAACTTTAAATTGAGTTTAAGGTTAGGTTTTGTAATACTATAATAGTGACAAATAATTTTTAAATATTTTAGTATATAAGCTTTTAAAATAGAAAATGTTTTCTGCTTTTTAAAAATAGAGCTAGAAATAAAAAGTTCTCTTATTTCAGCTTTAATTCTCTGGGGAAAATAACCCCAGTCAGTTCATTTTTCTCTCACCTTTTGCCATGTCTTTAGAGGTTTACCAACTTTCCCCAAGTAGAGTGGATAAAGAGATCCATGAACTCAGGGTCTTAATACGAAGGGACAAGACACAAAAAAAAGAGTTAACGTGTAGCTCCAGGGCAAAAACCACAACTTCTTACTGATTAAGGAACATATTTAAACTGCTTCCTGGTTCCTGCTGCTTCAAATGCCCCTCAACAATTCCGAGTTACCTTTTACCCATAGGAAGTAGTTTATCTTCAGAGTCGTGGTAGACTTGGGTTGGTTTGACTTGTCTCAGCCCCGTGAATATGGGTTGCCTTCTACTTAGAATACCGTGTCAGAAATATCATATGCTCCCCCTCACCCCAGCTCCCCAGGGCCTGCTGCATCATGCCACTTGTATCTCCCCTCAGTTTTATCATGAGGGATGAGAGTTAGGTTTTTAATTTGAATTGTTTTTCACGGGAGAAAGAAATGGACTATAGAGGTTACTTTGGGACAGGAGTAGGTAGCTTGCAGTCTTTCCAGCTTGTTTTAGAGTAACCTTTGTAATATGTTTGTTTTTGAAAGTACCTTTGAAAAAGAAGCACTTGATTGAGCTCTAATTAAGTTTTGTCTATGACGCACTGGCAGTTACGGGGGTAGAGAGTGGGAAAATAAGAATGAAATGGCATAGCGTGGTCTCTGTTTTTAAGACCTTTAATCTCTTACAGTGAGAGATTAACCCACTTAAAAGGTGAAAAAGCAAGCAAGAGATACAAATAGATTGTACCCAAGTACCCAAACTCTGTAGCACACAAGTGTTACGGGATTTTGGAAGGAGGCAGGCAGATCAGTAGATGCTGGAGCTTCACTCTGGGTTTTAGGGAAGAGTCATTTGCCTAAAGAGTCATTTGTTTAAGTCATTTGCTTGTTTTTCTGGCAAACTGCTAATTACTATTTTATAAGATTTATAAACCTCCAGAAGCAAAAATATCTTGCCTCAGAGGGAAAAATATGAGTGGAGAAGATTTTTTCTTTGATAAAAATTGTTTGATTTACTGTAAGAGAAGTCATGGTTTGTATGATTTGATTCAGTGAAAATAGTTCCAATTCCATTTAAAACCATCATTTTTAAATTATCACTTTTGATAAATAATTACTGGCAGCTGCTCTGTCCAGAAGAGGTTGAAATTCTGGTCTGTGGAAGTCCTGATCTGGATATGCACGCTCTGCAAAGAAGTACTCAGTATGATGGCTATGCAAAAACAGACTTAACTATAAGGTGAGCTCTTTATACTGCTGGTAGTGGGGTTGTGGAAAAGGAACAAAAGAGAATGTGGTTCATTTATTTGTATACCTCACAATATTTGAATCAATCAAGTTATCTGAAATATTGGAGAGTCCCACACTGTCTTATTTTATCTCTAGAAAGTAATATGAAACTATTAAATATAAAATCACTTAGCAGTCCCCTTGGGAGAAAATTATATAAATAAGTTTCTGTAAAAGTTTAGAAATTTGACTTAAAAAAAAATTGACTTTGGTCCTAGAATTTCAGGGATGCTGTACTTATAAATAGCATTTTAATAACACTGTTGAAAGATAAGACTTGTAAACTAAATAGGAGAAAAATGGCTTCTGTACGTATCTACTGTTGGACTATTTACACAATTTTATAAAAAATGTTATTTTATAATAATGTTAGTCAAAAGCCTAATTCATATATAAAAGCTCATCATTCTTTCATTTTACATTAAGGATACTATGTGTGTTTAAGGAAAGTTTTTTCCCTTAGAGTTTCCTTTATATTACTTTATTATCCTATAGGATTTTTGTCAAAGCATTTTATGTAAATTTCTCTTGGTGTTCTCTAGATACTTTTGGGAAGTTGTGCTTGGATTTCCTCTTGATCTTCAGAAGAAGTTGCTACATTTTACTACAGGAAGTGACAGAGTACCTGTAGGAGGGATGGCTGATTTGAACTTTAAAATCTCAAAGAATGAAACTTCTACTAACTGGTAAATTTTTAGATTGTAATTCTATTTTTAATCTATAGATTATTGCTAATGCTAATATTATTTGGAATCAAGAGATTTATTCAATCTGAAGTCATTTTCATAGAAAAAACATGGGCTTGAAATAAGAGACTTTAGCTGAAAGTTTTTGATACTTGTTAATATTGATAATTTGTTTCTGTCAGCTTTTTACTTTGGTAAGTCAAATAAGTGCTTTATAGTCTTTTATAGAACCTGTTGTCTACCCTTAATTTTTATTTGAATGTATTTTTTTCTTTTTAGGAAAAATAATAAATTGGGGTTTCTTATTTATTTGTTTTGTTTTATTTTTGGTTTTTGGCTATTATAATAAGTACCAGAAGTACTTCTAGTACTAGTCCTCTTTGTTTTTTAATCTCATGCTCTTTGCATATGAAGTAATGGTGATGATGGATTTCAGTTATTTTCTAATAGTGTTAATGAATTAATGCTGATCTACTTCCTTTCCCAAATACCTGATAATTTGTAAAGCTAATTTCAGTAGACATAACTTTGATTATAATCATTGTTTTCCCCTGACCCATACATTGAACATGACCTAAGCCCTGTCAGTTCTTCCTTTCATTTTTAGAACTACAATCTGTCCTTTGCTTTCCCACTGCCGCCACTCTGGTAAAGTTATTTTGACCTCATTTCTAGCTTATTTAAATAGCCTCCTTTGTGGTCTTCCTGCTCAGGTTTTTCCCTTTCTAATTATTTTATCAAATTCGTTTTCCTTAACACTTTTTTGATCATGATATTTCTTTGGGTAAAAATAGCTTTATTGCTCCCCACTAGTTTAAGTTCTAGAATCTGGAGCCTGTGAAATAAAACTCCATAGTCTTCTCCCTCAGCCTACCTCCCAATTTTCATTTCTTCCTATGCTTGAGTCAACTGGCTGTTTTGCTAATTCCTTAAACACATTTTGTGCCTTTCTTCCTCCATAAGTTTGAGTTGTTCCCTTTACATGTGGCATGTGTCTGTTACCTCTCCTGAAGACCCAGTTTAATATTGACTTCCTCTGTAAAGTCAAAAATCATGCCTTCAGTGAGTTCCTAAAATATCTTATAGAAGTGATGTGCTACTTATCATATTGCAGTCTGTATCTTAGTCATTTAGTTCTTCAAGGTAGAGATTATGCTTTATGTGTCTGTGTATTCTCCGTGTGACCACACGGTAAGTGCCCAATAACTATTTCCTGAATGAATATTTAAGTTAACATCAAGATTATATTTAAAACACAAAATAAATATTTACATATATATAAACTGAAGAAATTTCTGAACAGAATTTACAATTAAAGACCAAAAGTGAAAAAAATTCAAGAGAAGCCTTTTGAGATTACAGATTTATTTACTTGCTTAAAAGAAACTAATTTTTCCAAATATTTGTCTTAAAAATATTCCTGATTCAAAAAGGATAATCTGAGTAATCTATTTTAATGCAAAGATGACATTACATGTCAACTTTTCCAATAATTATCATTATTTCAAGGATTATTTTGTGAGCTAACATGGCTTGTTAATGAATCTAGAGCAACTTTAGGACTCCCAGTGGGAACCTCATATACATTAAATAACAGTGGAAGACACATAACATTTCAATCTGATGCAGTAATGGTGCACCTCAAAAGACAAGGACAACACTCCAGCTGAACAGGGAGTTTCCATTCCTTTTACAAAGTCCACCATCGACAATCCACTAGATTTGTGTTAAATAAGAATGTTAAATGTTTACATATTAACAACACTGGTTTTGAAGTCAGACCAATCTGGACTTGAATATCGGATCCACATCTTTACCAGCTCTATAGCCTTGAACAATCTACTTAACCTGTATATTTCCATGTCTATTTTTCCTCACCACTTTTTAGGTTGTTTTGAGGCTTAAGGGAAACAATACATGTAAAAGCACTTAGCACAGTGCTTGAGTCTCATAGACCAAGCACTCAGTAAGGGCTGATTCTAATAATTTTAAGTCTTTTAATGTAAGGGGGCTTTCAAAGTTTAGTTTCTAATCATACAAACTTCTTTAAAAATGTTCTCCCTTTCTCTGGTGTCTTCCCCGTTTTTATTTATTGACTAACAGCTATTCTGTTGCTGTGGAGTTACAAAGACAGCAGGAAAGGGTCCTATGGTATCTGTAGAAATCCTGAATGAAAGTAACAGTGTCATAAAGCAGTGGGTTGGGGGAGCTGATGAAAAGGATTCAGAGGACAAGGCTTACATATGCATCAAAGGCAGCAACATTAAAATTTAAAGTGTGGGCATCTAGATATCCCCAAAATGCTCTTTTTATTACTTTTTGACATTAAAGACTGGAATATAGTAACATTATATTATCTACTAGTTTGTTAGGTGTTTTGTGTAGATAGCTCTTTTGATCTTTCAAATAATGTGGTTGGATGTTTTACCCTATCACGTTGATGGGGAAACTGAGATTCAGAGATATTAAACAACTCGAACAAGATCCCACAGCTGATAAATGAGGAAAACAGTACTCAAAGTCAGATCTAACTCCAAAAAAATGCTTCTCAAATGAAAATTTCATGAGACCAGGGACATTGACTGTCTTGCCTGTAAACATAGCCTTAATGTCTAGAATGGTACCTGATACATAGTTAGGTCTTCAGTAAATATTTGTTCAGTGAAGAAATCATCTCTTTGCACAGCAAAATAGATTTGAACATGTGTGTCCTGGTATTTTGAAAAGTTGCTTAGCAATCATTTTATGTGTGTTTTAACACTTAGTATTTTTTTTTAAATTCCTTAGGTTACCTGTGGCCCATACCTGCTTCAATCAACTTTGCCTTCCCCCCTACAAGACCAAAAAAGACCTGAAACAGAAATTGATCATTGGAATTTCAAATTCAGAAGGCTTTGGACTCGAGTAACCTAGAAGACTTGAAATATAATATTTTATATGTAGCATTCACTTCCCTCTTATTGTGCCTTTAATCTTTTCATGTTTCTGTCTCAAAACAGTTTCACAAAGCTCACCAACTTTAAAATACTGAGTTTTTTAAAAATCAAATAGGAAGTATGTTCAGCAAGGGAATAATTTTCTAAAAACACAGAAATTGCTTGAGTGAGGAAAAGACCGTATGGCAGAGACAGGTATGGGTTGAGTCCCTCTTTTTTATAGCACTTTATCATTCTCTGTAGGTTAAGTAGTTTGTCACAAATATTCCACTGGGAAAACAAAGCACAGTGAAGAATGCATTTATGACATAGTTGAACCCAGTGGCAGATTGTGCACTGCTAGCACACAGTGGCAAAGCAAATAGCTACACATTACCTTTAACATAAGGGGTGTAGCCCTATTTTCATATAGAGGGAAACAACAGTATAATTGCAAATGCAGTTTACAGGGTTTTTTGATATACTGGATGTGGTCCTATAAGATCCTTTTCAACTGTTGCCGAAAAGCATGTAAATAACATAAAAGCCTGAGAATAATGGGATTTTGATAGTGCCATTTATTGCTAAAGATTTATTTTTACAAAGTAAATTCAGGGTTTTAGATGTGTATACAGCTTTTACAAATCAATAAAGATGATTGTACAGGAGTTATTTTCAGACTAATTGGGTTCGAGGTTATATTCTTTTAAGTATTGTTAGTCTGCATGCACATTGGCAGTAAACTAGTTACTTGAGTACTCTGTAATATTTGTATAATGATCATTTCTTCTTAAGGATCAAGATATTAGAAAAATCAAATCATTGATGAATTATGTCAATTACAAGCACAAGAGAAAAGAACTGCTTTTATATATTTTGACTGATGTACAAGACTTATAGCTACATTTTTTGATCACCAATTGTACGGAAACACTAATTTTTGGAAAAGATAGGGTAAGGCATTTGACAAAAGTGAATACAATAATAGCATTTGTGTCAAAATGATATAGCTTGATGTAAAAATAAAATTCAGCGTTTTGGCCAAAATGTTTGTTTTTCACTGGATTCTGAATATAGTTGATTCAAAGTACCCTCTTTCTTGGAGTTTCTAATAAAGTAGCATGTAAAAAGAAATTGCATTTTAAGTCAGATAGTAAATGGGCTTTTTTTTTAATTTATAGCAAATGAAGCAGTTTTATTAGCATGTTACAAATATTTCCAAATCAAGACTTCTGTACTTCAACAGCTTTCCTTCAGAAAACTCAGAAGTTATATTTGCAATAATAATGAAACCAGCATTTAGTACCAGCATATGGTTCATATGTAAATAATACTTCCCAAAATTTTTTCTGAGTTAGGCTGTCTTCTTGTTGCTTTGCTTCCTGCACCCAACCAGCAGCATTTTCCAAGGGTGGAGGAACTAATCAGCTTTTTCTCTAACAGTTCTGAAGCCAACCCATAAATCTTTGAGGAAAAGGAGTTACTTTGTTTACCATTCTCTTTGAGACAAAAGTGACTCTGCTTTTCCATTTGGGTGTATTATTTCAAGGGTATTTCTTCTTAAAAATCTTGGAAGGCCTAAGAGAGTTAAAGGCATATTAGTTTGGTTTGGGTTGGCTGTTTTTAATCCATATGCAAATAAAACTGCTTCTCTCTTACATTGCTTGAACTAGAAAGTAAGCTGTTTAATGTAGGTTACTACTAATAAGCACAAAAGAATCATGTATTAGAAACCAGATTTAATTGTTTTAAATAAAATGTAAACAAAGTATTTGGTAGAGATGACTCATGGAAAAATCATGTTGGCCTGGTCTGCATGTTTAATGATGTGCTTGTATATCGATAGCTATGTCACTTTTAAATAAGTACACAAGCAAGCCAAATTTTAAAATTACAAAGTCCATAAATAACTGGAGAATTTTTGTTGTCCGTTGTTATTAAGTTGAAATTTATAACCATTTATCACTAAATTGCACATTGCCTTTATGTATTTATGCTGTTTTTGGTTTACAGTGTAATAATACCTCATTTAAAACATAAAAACCACTACTGTTACATTTTGTTAATTTAAACAGCTAGAGCATTCATGTAGTTACTTTTTATATATATATAAAATCTGTTAATGAATTCTTGATTTTTGTATCTGCCACAGTAAATTAAAGCATTGCACAGTATTTATCAGTATTTACAAAATTTCCTGTCCTTTTTAAATCTTTGCTTAATCATATTTTTGTCTATATGATCAAAAGTTTTTAACAGTCCCTCTTTTTTGTACAAATCTGTATTGTATTAAGTTAATTTCTGGATGAATTTTTCAAATATTAAAATTATACAGTCGGTCAGGCTTCAGTTCATTTTTTGAACATCAGGCAATTAAAACCATAGGGTTAAAATATTTTATAAATGCAAACTGTTCTTTGCATTATACTCTGTCTTAAACTAGTGCTTAGGAAGATGGCTAATGCATAGCTTCAAAAGATGTGAATTGTTGATATGAAGTATAACCAATTTCCTTAGCATATTTTCAACATGAAACAATGTATATCCAATATTTGGATGACCACATAGGTAATCCACCAAATGAGTGTATTAATATAAATGCCAGTGGAGTACACTCAGAAGTGAACTGAGCATGACATTTCATGGGCCATAGCTAGACAACTCCAGCTTTTAAGTATTCCTCCCCAAAATCATTCATTTGGCCTTTTTTTCCCTTGTCCAATTTCCTGTGCTTAAGGAAGGGAGAGAGGAGATTATGAGAATGCTGGATGGAATGTTATGGGTGATTAATGGAAGAAGATAGGTAGCAGAATGGAAGAAAGACCCACGTGGGTTTTCACAGGAGAGGACACAAGATCAGTTCACCCAGCTGGCCACATGTCCTTTAGTCCTGTGCTTGGGTTTTGGAGCCAGACTACCTGGGTTTACCATTTACTAGCTGTGTTTCCTTCGGCAGATTAAGTTCCCTGTGCCTCAAATGTAAAACAGAAATAATTGGTAAAATGAAAATAATAAACCTACCTACCTCATAGGATTGTAGGGAAAATTAAATTAATTATTGTGTAAAGCATTTACACCATGTCTGGCATATATTAATAGTAAGCAGTATAAAAAGATGCAAGACAAATCATGGTGGTAATGTATCATCTTAGAACCATTGCTTCTGAAGCCTTCTAGAGGTTTTTGACTCTCAGACACTGGGTTTAACCACAGGTTAAAGAACGCAAAGTGCTTTTGAGGTGTTAAAATTGTGTCAAGAGAATCTTTCTTATTCTAGAAACAGTGTTTTAAAATTTATCCTTATACATGTCTCACTAGGCAAGAGTTTTAAACACTATTTTATAGATGTATCACAAGAAATAAGTTTAAATTTAAAAATAAATGCAGTATATTTTTAATTAAATATTTTAAATATACAGAAAAATTTCAGAGATTAACATAATGAAAGACCATGTCCCCACACTCACATGTAACAAATGTTAACATTCTGCCAGATTGTTTTTTTTAATTAAAAATTGCAGGTGGAATTGAAGCCCTTTTGTGCCCTTCTCCAATCCCAGTATACTCCTTCTCTGTTCCCCATTAACCTGTGGTTTGGGCAAATGCTTCCCACACTGTCTTTATGTTTGTATTATAAATGTACCAATCTGTAAACACTGTATAGTATTGTTATAGTTACATACATAATATATATATCTTTCCACAACTTTCTTCACTCAATATTGTCTTTTCTAGATTTATCCCTAATGATATATTTAGATATGATTCATTCATTGTTAACTGCAGAATAGAATCATTAAATGCATATACCACATTTTGTTGATCCATCCTCCTACACGTCAGCATTTAAGGTGTTTTCCAGTGTGAACCGGGGAGTTCAAAATATTGCACTTTGTTAATAAGTTACCACTGCGATCGTGCATGCTTTTACTTTTGTTTCATTTCTTTAGCCACTTATCCAGTACCTTGAACATCTATAGGAAATTAATTAAAGGGGCAGAGATGAAGATTTATGGATCACTTATGGCGTATGTGGCATTTTATGTGCACGATTTTAGGTTTAATCTTTACAACAGGATAAAATTGATATTATCTCCACATTACAGATAAAGAAGTTGAAACTCAGGCCTAGAAGCTTGCCAAAGATCACACAGCCAAAGCAGATCAAGGAGCCAAGGCAGAATTAGAACTCATGTCTATCTGACTCTGAACATCTCGATTTTCCATCTCACGTGCTCCCCCAACTAGTGAGGCATGCCATTAGTTCCCAAGCTTTAATTATTCCACTGGAAGCAGAGAAAACATTTTCTTGCTGATTAGACCAGGAGTCAGTCAGTCTGCATTCTAGTATAAATCTGACACTTAATAGCTGTGTAAACAGGGATGATTGCTGTATTTACTTTCCTTTGTTTCTCTCTTTGTCTTCCAGAAAAAATATGATGGATATCCTTGGAATTTTAAAATATAGTACAGAATGACAGTTTCTTCTGTGTCAAGAGAGAAATTATGTCTATAGTAACAACTGCTTATAAAACCATGGCAGTGAAAACACTATATATCTGACTACCTGGGACATCGGCAAAGCAGTATTTGTGGGGAGATTTATAGCTCTAAACATTTTTATTACCAAAAGGTAAAATTAACTAATTCAATAAATAAAAGTTCAAGGGGGAGGGTAGGTAAAGAAAAAAAAAGAAATGAAGATAAAAGTATCAATAAATAATTAAATTAGAAAACAAAAACAGTGTAACTGAGACATGAACCAAAGAGCAGTTTCCTTGAAAACACTGAAAAATTGATACATTTCTGGCAAATATCAAGAAAAAAGGAAAATCACAAAAGTAGAAATTAAATTCAGTCACAAACATTAGGGGAATGCCACGGAGCCCGGGATTCTCCTGCTCTTCAGACGCTGCAGTTCAGGCACTGCCTAGAAGAAAACTGAAGTTCGGTAAAAGAGAACTTCAGAGGCTGATTTCACAACACCTTCCAGAAAATAGTTAAGGATTTACCTTTGGAAAGAGACTTTACATTGGACATATTCATCGGACTTAACAACTCCTTCCAGTTCCACTCCGTTCCTCGTCCTAACCTCTGCTCTGAACTCCAGTCCCGGATTTCAGCAGGCTCTGGGCAGCTCCACCTGAGGCTCTTACCAGCTCCTCAAAACTGTGGCCACACAGATCTCATGTGCTCCCCTTCTCCTCCTCCTCCCTGGTCCCCTTTTCTGCTCCACTTTCTCTTTCGCATAAATGACAGCATCTACCTGCTCATTCCAGCTTAACCCAAGGCGTTGTTTTTTAACAGCTCCTTCTCCTTTGTCCTTGTCTCTTTCATACCCAAGCAGTTGCCAAGCCCCATCAATTCTGAACCCACCGTGTACCTGTTTGCACGGCTGCTGCCCTAGCCCGAGCCTTGACCACCTAATCATTGCAGTAGCTCTCATCTGGTCTCTGTGACTAGTCTCTTCCATCTCAAATCCACTGACACACAGCTTACCACCACATTGCTCAGAAACCCTCATGGCTCTCTGTTGGCGACAACACAAAGTCAAAACACATCAGCCCTTGAAGACCTTCCATTGTTCAACCCAATTTGTTCAACCTGAGCTCCTACATATCTCTTTCAGATATGGCATAATCCTCCCAAACAGCACAAAAATTTGTCACAAACCCATGACAGGAGTTCTAAGAGAAAGGATTATTAAATTATTTAATGTGTACCCACCTAAGTTATCCTTCAAACAAAAAAGTCAAAAATATGTTTGAGCATGCAAGAATTTAGGGAATGCAGCCCTCAAATGCCTACCTAAAATAACAACAAAAACAAAAAACCTACTAGATGACAAAACCCAAGTATAAGTAGATGAATTCCAAACATAGTAAAATAGAACAAAAGCAAACAAAACATTGTATGGGGCAAAGGAAACATGTTCGTTGCCATCCTCAGCAGAGGAAAGGATGTGGTTCTAGGTTTTGAGTCCCACTTCTGAGTCTAACTCGACCTAGAATTGGGTCCTCCTCTGTGATATGCTGGTTATGTGACCATGGGAACATACCTCAATATCTCTGAGCCCCAACTTCCTACCTACCTATCGTCTGTCTATGTATCAGTCATCTAAGGCAAAATGGATCTGCCCAGAAAGTTTCACAGGCTAGGCCTGAAAATAGCACACACCGCTGCTGTTCACACTGTGTCAAAGACAATTCAGTGACACAGAGACGCAGGCTGGATTCTCAGGAGGCAGATGCTAACAGGAAGTTTGAGAGCTTGTGAAGTTTCTTAGGAGTTAATACCTGTGAAAGGAAAGAGATGGGAAATAGAATTGAGCAGGAGAAGTCGAACCATGACACATTCCTGACAAAACAATGGCCAATCCAGTAGAGAGCTCTGGAGCAAATGTTACCCATCAGAGCTGTTCTCTGTTGGGCCAAAATTGTCAGGGCCTCACGCGGTCACCAAAGGTAGGCAGCTCCTGGAAGGGTGTGACATCAGGCAAGGCAGCTGAGGCCACCCTGGTGGAGCTGACTCAGAGACTGCGGACTACACTTCCTGCAGCTGGGCAGCAAGACCTGTCCTGAAGGGTGTCCGGTGGCACAGCCACACCTAGCTGCAAAGGAGTCTGAAAATTGATCCAGCTGTGTACCTAAGAAGAGAGGGAAGTAAAGTTTGATGATAGCAGTCAAGCAGGAGCTCAGGTCATTTTCTACAAACTGATTTGACAAAAGAGCCCTGTACTTGGGAGTTTAATGATAGAGCAGACAGTTTGCTCCCCAATCAGCCGCATGTGTTTACTCCATCTGCTAGAATCCTGAGCAGGGCAGGGGTGATGGACACCAGGAACCTGACTCTAGCAATAGTGTCTGTAAAGTGCCTAGAAAGTAGGTGCCTGACCAATGTGATGTGGCTTCCATCTCCAGCTTTTCTTATTGAATTGTGCTTCTTTAAAAGTATGAACAGCCTCAACCAAAGCTCAGCTCGTCGGTGCTCAGAGTGATTTAATAAGTCAAAGGAGGGAAGAAGAGATGTGGCCATTGAGTTACACAACTGCCCTTGTTTATACATGATCTCATCAGCCTTGACTTCCAAGGTGCCAAGAGCCTAATGACACTTTCCTGGTCCAAGAGAGAAATCTGGAGACCTAGGAATAAATCCCCCACTTTGTATCAAGTGACCTACTTTTCTCTTTTGGCTGTCACCTCTGAGGTTCCATTGGTCAAAGGAAAAGTTGGGAAATTCTCTGTGATGTCACAGCTGAAGATGCAGCTACCAAGCCCTCCCTGCTTTGATGCCCCACAGGACAGCATTGGGAAATTCAAACCAAACACACGTCCTGACCACCCAGGGAGAAGGCCTGGGTTAGCTCCTGGTCATCCAGAACCACAGGGAACCAGGATTCAGGTACCACCCCCCGCCCACGGGTGATCCTGAGCAGGGAACTTGTCACACTGCCAGCCGAGGGGGATGAGGGACAGGTGGGCTGCACAGGAGAGCCTCCCTCCCCATCCCAACTCCCTCATTGGTGCCCAGACCCAAAGCCTGGCAGAGAGCAGATGCCCCACACGTCTACTGAGGTGCTGAGGGCCCTGTGGCAAGCCCAGAAAGTTCCTTTAAGAATCAGAGGAACCTTTAGAAAACTGGGGCAAAAAGACCATCTTTTGCTTAGTCCATAGCCCACCCCGAGACCTTGGGCAAGTGACCTCACAGAGCCTTCGTGATTCAACCATTAAGTAGGGCGACTTATCAAGTCTACCTACGTGTCTGGGAGACTTTTAAACCTGAGTCCATGGACTTCCAGGTCCATGCACATGCTCTTGGAGGGCAGTGGGCTCTTCCTGTCATTTTCTTCTTGATTTTGATAACCTAATAGGAGTTCCACACACAAACTCTGGCTCGCCCAGAGGACTGTGCCGTGCTGAATACTGGGTTAGTTCCTGGTCATCTGGAACCACAGATGTGTCACGTTTCAGACACAGCAAGATGAATGAAAGTGTACTAGTTTCCCTTGGCTACTGTAACAAATTAGCAGAAATTCGGAGGCTTAAAACAGCACAGATGTGTTATCCTACAGTTCTGGAGATGAGAAGCGTGAAATGGGTCTTCCTGGGCTAAAATGAAGGTACTGAAAGGGATGCACCCTTCCGGAAGCTGTAGGGGAGAATGTTTCCTTGCCTCTTCCGGCTTCTGCACGCTGCTTCCTGGCTTGCGGCCCCTTCCTCCCTCTTCAAAGCCAGCAGCAACGCAGCAACCCCCTGCCTCCCTCTTTCTCATGTAAGGGCCTCTGTGATTACACTGAGCCAACCCTGGATAATCCGGGATAATTTCCCCATCTCAAAATCCTTAATTCAATCCCATCTGCCAAGTCCTACTTGCTATGTAAGGTAACATTCAGAGGGTCCAGAGACTGGGACATGGACATCTTTGGGGACCACTATTCTGTCTGCCACAGAGGCTTTTTCACTGTCTAAGCAGTTCAGTTGAAGAAAAAATGGAATAATAACATGGAACAGTCAAAATGGCTTATTGAGTCTTATCAATTTATTCATAGATTTCCTGTAACAGTCCAACTATCATTCGTATGTTTTTTTTAAATTTATTGATATCTAAAACATCTGAAAACTAATCACAGATGTTCTGCTGTTCCCAATACAGCAGAAATAATATCAAAAATAAAAGAAAACAAGCTTTATATACTTCACTGTTTCCTCCCTTTTCTAGATTTCTCAATGCATTAAGAAGACCTCTTCTTGTTAAAAGGAGTAAAATAAACCAACATGTACTGACACAGACAGATGTCTAAAATACACAGTTAAATATCAAAAGCAATCTTCAGGGCAGCATGTTTTTTGTGGTTCTCATTTTCATAAAATAAGAGATTTATCTTTGTTTCTGCAGAGAAAATACCCACAAGAATGTGAGCCGAACTGTCGACCGTGTTATCCTGGGGCTCGGAGGCAGGAGGAAGGAAGCAGCGGGGCTCCAGCAGACCCTCGCTTCCGAAGTCGTCATGTCTGTAACACAATATGCAATAAATTCATTTTTTATAACCAGGAAAAAATTAGGACAGTGCTTGCTTGTGTTTAAAGACTAAGGGGATCTTCTAAAATATGGCTTTTTCTGGAGGGTAGCATCAAGCGAAACTTCAGGATGCTGCTCAAGCCCTGTGAGCTTTGGGGCCCCACTTCTCAGTTCTCCCCGTTATCTCCTTTCCAAGTCCTCCTTAGAAACTGCAGACTTGCCACCTGCCATTGTAATCACAGGGAATGTGGGTCAAGTAATTAGTAACCAGAGTTTATTTGCTTTGGAAAACAGTGCACTCAGGCAAAATAGGCCAGTTCCCATTCCGCAGGGCAGAATCCCAGAGCTTTTGAGAGGGAGAGAATGAATGCAATTCCCTTGTACCCTGAGGCCCAGAACTAGGTCAGCAGCTAGCAAGGAGCAGGGCTGGGATTCAAGGCAGGTCTGGGGAACTCCCCAAGGCATGCTCCTGCCACTGGACTGTCCCCTGGTCAACTACTGACTAAGACCCTTCCTGGGATCGCAGCCTGGGTTCCTGAGAGTTTGCAGTAATGGCCAACCATGCCCCACTTCACCTGGGCTGGGACACCAGGGACCGTGGAGGGTGATGGGGGGCATGTGTCACCCAAACAGCTCAGAGATGCACATGTCACAGATGCAGCACAAGTCTGAGAGGCTGGCCTTCTCCTGTTGCAAAGCCATACTATCTGTGTTAACGCTGTAGTCCCGGCCAGGCGCAGTGGCTCACGCTTGTAATCCTAACACTTTGGGAGGCCAAGGCGGGCGGATCGTTTGAGCTCACGAGTTCGAGACCAGCCTGAGCAAGAGCGAGACCCTATCTCTACTGAAAAAAATATAGAAAGAAATTAGCTGTACAACTAAAAACATATAGAAAAAACTAGCCGGGCATGGTGGTGCATGCCTGTAGTCCCAGCTACTCGGGAGGCTGAGGCAGGACGATCCCTTGAGCCTGGGAGTTTGAGGTTGCTGTGAGCTAGGCTGATGCCACAGCACTCTAGCCAGGGCAACAGAGTGAGACTCTGTCTCAAAAAAAAGAATTAAAAAACAACAACAACAACAAAAAACCACTGTAGTCCTGACAATTTGTTAGGTAGCTTATAGCTCCTTGAACATGGAGTTTGACAACCAGGCTATTTTCTGGACCGAACTGAATGCGATTTAACTCGTGGACCCCAGAATGGTTCTAGCCAATGAGAAAATCTGCACAGACAAGTGGGAGCAGCTTCCAGAAATCACCGAGGGTGTTAACCTCATCCACAAGCATCAGGTGAGCTGGAAGAGTCACCCAGAGGCTCAGGATAAGGCATTTGCCCCGGGGCTCACCAGAGGCCTGGAGTCTGCGTAGAAAAGCAGCCCAGCTGGTGACCAGCTTGGAGACACTGCTAGGCACCTTCTGACCGGATCCTTTGCTGGAGTGGGTGTGGCCACCACACTCTCCCCGAGCCAGGACAAGGCATCAGCAGAGGATGGTGGGGACACACAGCACTGGTGAGCAGCTCAGGTTGCTTCTGTGTCTGACCCCCAGAGGCCAGAGAAAAACAGGCTTGGAGCAAAGCCTGGCCCCAGGAAGTCAGTAAGCACCATCTCCAAGGAACTCAAGCCCTAGTGACACACCATAGAGATCCAGCCACCGCACTGCTCCATTCTCTCGCAAGCTGGAAGCATGTGCTCTGTTCTAGAGGGGTACCACAAATAGGAATGGGAGCATCTGTTCAGATTCAGCCTCCTTTCACAACCAAAGCATCTCCTCCAGAGCTGTCTGGAGTCTTGTTCTCAGCAGCCCCACTTTCTAAGGACACAGTGACGGGAAAAATCAACTCTTCTCTGCACCAGAGACCTGGTCTGTCTATCCCACCCAAGAGGAGAGAAAAGTCTTTGAAAAAGGAGCTCCCCACCCTCCACTGGCTTATAAAGGTTTGATAAATGGGGAGACACCCCCGCAGGTCTTCCACCTAGAGTCTTATTTGAAATGGCAGGAGTTGGAGTGTCCGGAGGATGCGCGAGCAGACCTGGGACTCCAGGAAGTACTGTTTCCCAGCGGAGGTATTTTGTTCCTTCTGAGCTTCTATACCAAATGCGGGAGGCTATGGTGAAGTCGTTTTTGCACCACTGAAAGTTGATTTGCTGAAGTCCTGCTCTTCCTTGTCTCTTTTACTGTGGCCAATATCACAGGGAGGATGGAGCCCACAGAACCAGAGACTCTCTAAGCTGGCTCAGAACTCAGAGACCAGCCAGGAGGGAACAGTCACATCCTTGGGGACTTTTTAAGCAAGATTGCAAAAGAGATGGATGATCGTAAGGCAAGACCTGGAAAGCTCTGCTTGCCTTCTCAGGAGAGTAACCGCTTTTGCTGCATCGGATTTTCAGTTGCACTATCCAGGGTGTGCCAGAAATCAAGGAAAAGCGGGCAGTCCCCTGCGTCCAGACCACCATGGCAGCCTTCCCTCTGCCGTCTGCCCCAGGAGGGGGAGGAAGCATCACAGAACTTCGCTTCTCCAAGCTCGAAGATTTCCCGGTTTAGGGGAGTGGATTATGGAGGAGCTAGCCTAGGCTGGGGCCCTGAGTAGGTGCAGAGAAAAGTGTAGAAGAGGAGAGGGACCCCTGGGGCCGGGCCGGCTCACCTGGGACCGCCCAGTGCGCGGGGCACACAGGCCCCGCGCTGAGGGGGCTGCCCTCAAATGAGGCATCTAGACGATGGCTGTGCACCCACATTTTCATTTCTTTCTGTAGTTTCGATTTTTGAATATACTGCTGGGAATGTGCAGTAGAGAGAGGGCTGGGCGAGCTTTCTTTGTGGCCTTGTGCACGTGTGCGAGCACGCGCATCCGCAGAGGGAGGGGAAGAGGAAGAGCGCTCAGCCCTCGCTTCAGTGGCACGGGGGGCACAGCCCCAGGAGAGTCCTGCCCAGACTGCGTAGCTAAGCACAGAGAGCGGCAGGAGAGGAGCTGCGTCGTGGAGGCTGAGAGTCCCCGGGCTATGCCCACCTGGCCTCTTTGCAGAACCATAGGGTTTCCAAAGCCCCAACAAGTAGAAAAAGTCACCCATCCCATCCGGCCCCTCCGCACGCGGCTGCAGGAGGAGTGGACGGCCTGTCCCGTCACACACATGTCGAAGGCCACTGGGCTGCGCCCTGGCTCCCCCAACAGCTTGGACTTTACCCAACCAACCGCTCTTCCTCTTTTCAAGATCTCCTGGAGCCATGTCAACTTGCAGCAAGATGTGCAGTTGCATCATTCCTGGCCCTAGACGGTTTGCAAGAGGGTTTTGCAGCCCTGGCTCCTCAGAGCGGATTGGCGGGCGCCGGGCCACGTGGCGAGGATGGCTGCTGCCTTTCTATCTCTTACCCTCGGTACTGACTTCCCCTATTCCTCCCTAAGTCCCTGTCTATGCAGTTAATGCCCAAAGCACCAGAATTCCTATCACCTCCTTCTCCAACTGAGATCTGTGTCCCAGTTCACTCCTCTCTGCCAATAAGGTCCCACGGTCCTTCCTGCTAGTCTCTTCTGCCCAAGGACTCTACAAGCAGGTTTCTCTGTAGTCTAGCTCTGAACCGTATGCAACTTAGCATGCCTTCTCCCCTCGCTTGGCATGGGGACACAGAAAACACCGAGTTGGACTAACTCCCTGGCCCTGCCCTTTCAAAGCTCTCCACCTGGTCGGGAGGATGGGGTCTTACGCGCTACTCACATAGAGCTCATGGCCGTGTGCACTGGAGGAGAGGCTCAAAGAGCCGCAGAATCCCGAGAAAGGAGGGGTCACTTCCCAGTGAAGGCTCCAGGAGGATCAGGAGGGCAGAGGGATGAAGGGCAAGGACTCTCGGCTTGGGTAGCCAGATTTAAATGTTCCCCTTCCTGTGTGTGACTTTGCACATGTCCACACTGCTGGGCCAGTTTCGGCTATAAAGTAGGGATAATAATACCCACCTCAATCCCACGAGCCATTGAAGACTTCAGGAGACTGTGTGTTTGCTGCTTGCCTCTTGTGGCAAAGGCTATATCAGAGTCTAGGAGCCAGAAGACTAACTTGGATCCTGGCAAATGTGTGGCCCTTCTGAAGTTCAGTCTCCTCGTCTACACAATGGAATGAGAAGAAGACCCAGCTCAGAGGGCTCTTGGGAGAACTAGATGGAACCAGTTTGTAAGACAATTAGCACAGGGCCTGGCATTTATTAAACACTTGATAAGTGTTGGTGACTGTCACGGCTTGGGAGCTCATGCAGCCTAAGCTGACTGGTGGGTGTCACTCACTGGCCAAATCCCAAATACCCTACGGGAAGAACAGGGTGAAGGTCTCACAGGGACCATAGACAGGGCAGCCACCGCCTCAGCACCTGACAAGACCACTCTACCCAATGTTGCAAAGACTTCGTGGAAATGTGTTTGCTTCACTGATTTCAACACCCATCCAGTTGGCCCTACCTCCATCCCCTGAATTTCAACCTGTTGGTCTGAAACTTTCTTCAGACAGAATGTTTACACCTTGAGCAATCATTGGCATCATCAACACTCCACCACTCCTCAATTCAGGCTCTCTAAAGAGGAGTTGGACTATGAGCTTGATTTGAGCAGCTATAGCACAATAATAAACTATCTCTGTCAGTTTATGCTGCATCTCCACCACGCTGTCACAGTCTATCCTCATGACAACCCTGTGGGCCGATGGGCAAGAATTGTCCCAGTGTGGTGAGAGCACATGGACCTCCAGTGGCCATTCCGGGTCTCCTAAACTGGCGTTGCTTTTGGTCAGTGACCTGAAGGGGACTCATCTTGACATGTGATGTGTATGACTGATGTGGGTTGATTTGGGGGTGAACAGACGGATGCCCCTGGGGGCCACCAGACCTTCTATATCATCCAGTTCAACTCCCTCATTTTACATATGTTAGAGGGTGAGGCCCAAAGAAGGGAAGCGAGATGGTCCTTGCAGAGCTGCTGGTCTCCTAATTCCCACCTTTGAGATTTTCCCAATCAGCCACCACACTGCCGAGAATATTCTTGTTTGGTAAATTTTTAATAAAGTTTAAGTAACCAGCACCTAGATCAAGAAATAGGACATCATCCTGGAAGCACCCTGTACTTACTTGCATGCACTAGAACCCTAAGGATAACTACTGTCCTTATTTCTAACATCTTAGATTGGGTTTTTTCCTGTGTTTAGATCTTTATATAAATTGAATCATGTAGTATTAACATTTGTACCTTTTTTTTTTTTTTTTTTTTTTTTTGCTAAGACCATGTTTGTGAGATTCTTCCATGTTCTTGCATGTAATTGTAGCCCATGGCTTTTTCTTTGTCACTTGGTATTTCATTGGGTGAATGTAGTACAACAGATATATACATTTTACTGTGAATAGGTAATTTCCAGTCTGCAGCTACTACAAAAGCATAGCTATAAACATTCTTGTACATGTCTTTTGGGATTTCAAAGTCATGGGGTATGCATTTGCTCAGCTTTAGGGGATAATATCAACTGTGTTCAAAGGTTAACTAAGCCACCTATTTTAAAGTGAGGACAACTGAGGCCCAGTGAGGGCAGGCAACTTGCCCCAGTCTCGCAGCCAGGAAGGGACAAGGTTGGATAGGTATCCTGGGGCCAGATTTGTGTTCTTCCTCCCACCTCATTGCTCCAGGCCCTCAAAGATGAATCCCCAGGCACTGGCCTGAGCCTCCAGGTTCATTCCTGTCATGCCCTGCTGACCTCTCCTTACCCCATCATGTTCTTTGCATGCGTTCTGGCATCTTCCTGGATGTCTCAGCACAAAACAGAAGCCAGCATGGCAGTGGGAACGGACGTGCTTTTGTTTCCTCTGGGAAAGCTGAAGTCTCCTCGCTGGGGATGAACCCACCCAAGACAGAGTGTTAGTGAGGCCGCAGCTCCTGCTCTGAAGGCGGCCTAATGAGGGCCCAACTTAAATAAAATTGAAAGACTCCAGCAGAACTTCCCAGAGTCTTTGGGATAAATAATATGCATAATTTCTAAAGGGAAAATCATTTCTAAAACTTTTTCTAAGCTTTTTTGTCTTTTTTTTCCAAAAGCACGCTTATCCTGTCTTGATAAATAGCACAGGTGGGAGATGTTGGTTTCGTGAGCCAAAATCAATCATGATGAAGGAGATAAAAACAGGGACTCCTTCTTGAAAAGAAAAAAATTAGCCCCAAGAAAGGTTCAGTATGAGCACAGGATTGCCTTGCCTACAGGTCACGCTCCAACACCCAGTGCACAGAAGTTGGTTACCCACTTATCAGCAGGTAAAGCGGGAGAGAGTGGGCCACATTGCATTTTCCAAAGATGGCTGCAAAAATCTCTCTCACCCCACATTCTTTTCTACAATGCAACCTGGCCCTGCCCCCATCGGGAGGTGGAGTTGATGTCCCTTCCCCTTGAATCTCAGTGGCCTTGGGACTACTTTGACTAATAGAGTATGGCAAGAAATGACACTGTGACTTCTGGGGTTGAGTCATAAAAAGTGATGCAGCTTCTACCTTGCTCTTGGAATACTTCCAGCCATGTAAGAAGTCTAACTACCCCGAGACCACCATGCTGTGGTGGTCATGCCCAAGCCACATGAAAGACCGTAAGTGGGTGGGTGCTCTGGTCAGGAGTCTGGTCTTCAAGTCATAGCAGCAGGCACCAGACATGTGAACAAAGGAGCCTCAAGATGGTTACATTCCCCTGTCGAGTCCTCTAGCCTTTGAGTCCCCCAGCTGAAGCCCCTGACAGCATGCGGCAGAGACAAGCCATACTCTTTGCACCCTGTCTAAATTCCTGGCCCATATAATCTGTGAGCATAATAAAAAAAAAATACTGGTGTTTTAAGCCACTAAGTTTGGGGGTAGTTTGTTACGTAGCAGTAGTAACTGGAACAGGGAGTATGTATTATATGGGTATGAGTAAGCATATTTAAATTGAGAGTGTAGGTTAGAATCAATGTTCTCTTTTATATCAATGGATGAGTCTCTTCCCTGTGCTTTTTGTGATTAATATACAACCTTTTGATAGGGAACTCATTTATTCAACAATGTATATTAAGATCCAGCTATTTGCAGGCCCAAAGGGATAAAGCTCAGATGTGGTACCACCCCTATGGATTTTATATTCTATCTGGACACTTAATCAAATGCTAGTGTCACACAACTGAAAGTAATCACCAGGAAGGAGCAGCTGGGGGAAGAAAAAGGCAGAGAAACCCATGGCAACCAGGAGAGAAATAAAGTTCTGGGTGCTTGAAGCCACGGAGGCAGTAACTCAAATAGTTTGAAGCCGGAAATGATTTTCCAACCAGCTGTAAATTTGCAAATCCCATATGTGGTACAACATTAAGCTGCTATTTTGGAAATTCTTTCATCTTTTTCAGAGGCAACTCAGGAGCCCGTCCTTCCTCTTGGAAGGCAGCCAGTTCTCTGCAGAAATCACTTCATCGGCAGGAGCTGAGGCATTTTGCATGCAACTGTAGTATTCTGGAAACATGGCTTAACAAATATTCTCTCCTGGGTGAAGAAAGAAACATCTCAGAGCAATGTTCCTCAGAGCACCAGCTGGGCAGCTTTGGATGCACTTTTTTTTTTTCTTTTTCCCCTTTGAAATGGCAGAATTCTGGCACTCGCATTTGAATGTAATGCAGAATTATTGATTTCTTTAGAAGAGTGAGGATTCCACTTCTGAGTCACTGGGAATTTCTCATTATCACCAGCGACCATGGCACCAGTGGGCAGTCACAGCATTCTTTTAGATGTTCAGTTCAGTTTATAATTATTTATTGAGCACTCGTGCCAGACACTGCATCAGGAGTCGGAGATGGAGTAGTGAACGAGACAGGAACAGTCCCTCCTTCACAGAGTTCACACTCTAGCCAGGAAAGCAGACGTAAGGCAAACTTTGTAAGTGTTGTAAGTGCCACAAAGGGAGAGGAAAGGGCAGGGTGCACGGAGAGGTAAGGGAGAAGGAGGAGTGGGAGGTGGTAGCCAGAGGAAAGAGGAGGAGAGAGGAGCTGGTGGGGAGAAGGCACAACCTTGGTCTGGCCACTGGAGAGAACTTGGCGCCTTTGACGACCCGAAGGAAATCCAGCATGGCTGGGGGGCAGGAGGGAGAGCCACATGAGACGAGGGTGAGGAGCGGGCAGGCTGGACTCACACAGAGCCTGGGGAGCATGTCAAGGGTTTGGACTCTTATCTAAAGGACAGTAGGTACCACTGATTCATTTTAAGTATGGAAGTGGTGTGATCACATTGTTGTCTTGGCAAGAACATTCTGGCTGCGGGCTGGAGATGGCCCAGAATGATGTGGGAGGCCAGGTGAAAGGCCACTGCAGTAGTCCAGGGGAACAACTGTGTGGCCTGGAGCAGGACAGTGGCAGAGGATTGGAAGCAGAGGAGTTAGACTAAGGGAACTAGCTCCCTGGCCTAATGATGTAAGAAGTTGAAGTTTCCATGGACAATCCCAGAGGAAGGGCCTGGGGAGATACTGCTGCAAGGAGAAGCGAGATGGCAAGGGGCCGGGATTCCTAGGAGAAGCAAAGAGCAATGAGAAAGAGTTTCTAAGTCCAGCCTCTGTAGTTTGAGCAGCGTTGTTTGTGTGACATGTTGTTGAGCATTGTCTTGCAAGAGGATTGGCCTGTCTCTGTTGACCAATCTCAGCTGCGTAATTGCAAGCATCCTAATCATTTCATCCACCTGGTTGCAGTAGACATCGGCTGTAATGGACTGACCAGGTTGCATGAAGCTATAGTGGATAATACCAATGCTGGACCACCAAACGGACACCAGTAGCTTTTTTTAACGAATATTTGGTTTCGGACTGTGTTTCGGCACTTCATCTTTATCCAACCATTGTGCCGAATGCTTGTGATTGTCAAAAGGAATCCATTATTTTTTTATTTCAAAATATTAAGGGAGAACAAATGTCTTAGGTTATATGGATTGTTTTTGTGATGCTTGAGTCCTGGCTATAGGTGTGCCCATCACCCAAATAGTGTTCGTAGTACCCATTAGGTTGGTTTATTCCCCTTTCCTACTCCACCCTCCCCCCTGGTTACTTTCCACGGGAGTTTTACTTCCCTCTGTGTACATGTGTGCTCATTGGTTAGTTCCAATTTAATAGTGAGTACATGTGGCATTTATTTTTCCATTCTTGTGGTACTTATTCATCAGAACTTGCACCAACTGACTACCACTTCTTCCAGGCTTTGGACCACGTCTTGCAAAGAAAAATGTTCCATTCTCAACAAGATGTGGAAAATGCCTTTTGCAATTTCATCACCACTCAACTCTCCAGGCTTCTTCACTGCTGGCATAAACAAACCACTGTTAATGTGGCAAAACTGTGTTGATAGTTTAGGCGCATACTTTGATTAGTTGTACTGCTTCTTATTTGAGAAACAATAAACTACACTTTTGATTCAAAATCAGAAATTTCATATTTAATGACCTAATAATTCTAGCCAGGCTCAGTGGCTCATGTCTGTAATCCAGCTACGCAGGATGCTGAGGTGGGAGGATCACCTGAGCCCAGGAGTTCAAGACTGAGACCAGCCTGGGCAATATAGCAAGACCCCTATCCCCAAGGAAAAAAAAAAGAATTCCATTTACAATAGCATCAAAAAGAATAAAATACTTAAGAATAAATTTAATGAAGGAGGTAAAATACTTGTACACCGAAAACTGTAAAACATTGCTAAAATAAGTTAAGAAAGACATAAATAAATGGAAGGATAGTCTCTGTTCATGGCTTGAAAGACTTACTATTGTTAAGATGTCAATACTACCCAAAGCAATCTACAGAGTCAATGTAATCCTTATTAAAATCCCAATGATGATTTCTACAGAAATAGAAAAATGTATCCTAAAATTTCTGTGGAATCTTAAGGGACCCCAAATAGCTAAAACAATCTTGAGAGAAAAAAAACAACAAAAGTGGAGCACTCACACTTTCTGATTTCAAAATTTTACACAAAGCTACAGTAATAAGAACAGTATGGTACTAAGATACAGGCAGACATATAGACCAATGGAATAGAAAAAAGATCCCAAAAATAAACCCTTTCCTATATGGTCAAATAATTTTCGAAAGAGTATCATAACTGTTCAATAGGGAAAGGAGAGTTTTTTCAGCAAATGGTACTGGGAAAACTGAATATCCACATGCAGAAGAATTAAGTTAATGCAAAATACAAAAAGTAACTCAAAATAGACTAAAGACCTAAACATAAGAGCTAAAACTATAAATCTCTTAGAAGAAAACATAGGAAGAAGTTTAATGACATTGGATTTTGCAATGATTTCTTGGATATGACACCAAAATCATAGGAACAAAAATAAAAACAGCAAATTGGACTTCATCAAAATTAAAACTTTTTTTTTGCTTCAAAGGCCTCTATCAACAGAGTAAAAAAGCAACCTAAATAATATAAGAAAATATTTTCAAATTACATATCTGATAAGTGATTAATATCCAGAATATATAGAGAACTCTTAAAACTCAACAATAACAACAATAAAACCCAAAATACCTGGTTCAAAAATGGGCAAAGGACTTGAACAGATATTTCTCCAAAGAATATATACAAATGGCCAATCAGCACATGAAAAAATGTTCAACTGCACTAATCATTAAGGAAATGCAAAGCAAAACCACAATGAGACGCCACTTCATACCCACTGGGCTGGCTGTTAGCTAATAAACAGAAAACAATGAATGCTGGTGTGGATGTGGAGAAAGTGTCATCCTTGTGCACTGCTTATGGGAATGCAAAATGGTGCAGCTACTGAAAATAGTATGATAGTTTCTCAAAAACTTAAACATTGAATTATCATTTGAACCAGCATTTCCACTTCTGGGTATATACACAAAAATATAAAAGCAAATATTTATATACCAATTTCCAATTTCCTAGCAGCATTATTCACAATAGGCAAAATGCGGAAACAATCCAACTTTCCATCAAGAGGTGAATGGATAAGCAAAATGTAGTATATACAGTAGAATATTATTCTCCTGCAAAAAGAATGAAATTCTGATCCACGACACAACATGGATGACCTTTGAAAATGTTATGCTAAGTGAAATAAGTCAGACACAAAAGGAAAAATATTGTATGATTCCACTTACCCGAGGTACCTCTGCTAGTCAAATTCATGGAGACAGAAAGTAGAACAGTGGTTGCCGGAGGCTGGAGAAAGGAAGGGGTGTGCAGTTGCTGTTCAGTGGGGACAGAGTTTCAGTGTGGGACGATGAGACGGATGGTGACGATGGCTGCACAACTATGTAAAGGTACTTAATGCCACCGAACTGTACAATTAAAAATGGTTAAAATGGTAAATTTTACGTTATTATTTATTTTGCCACAATAAAAAGAGAGAGAGCGGTGAGAAGTCTCAGGTGACGGGGGTTGGCAGAGGGACACATAAGGACCAGGATGTGCTTTTGTGCTGCGTGTCGCTGCAGTTTACCGAGCTCTCTGCCAGCACCACCCCTGCTTCCAGTTCCCCGAGAATGCCCGGAGAGCGGCAAGCAAGCAGCATTTTGAAGAAATGAAGGGACACGGGACACGATCCACCCCGAGTGGGCACGAGAAGGAGAAAAGCAAGTCGCCTTGAGAAACAGATGTTGAGACTTTACAAGAGCAGGAAATGGGAACAAAAGGTGACCATGAGTACCATCCAGAGAAAAGCAGGGGACACCAGGATTTTCCGCAGCGTGTGGGAGAGGGGTGTGCGGCATTTGTAGTTGGATACCACAGGTCAGGATGGCTTCAGAAGGCAGGAAGACGTGGGACATCAGGTGACTTTCATCCCCGTCACACCATGAGTTCCGTGAAGATGAAGATCACCCACGTGTTATTCATTCAACACTCAGTGAAAAAACACCTGATGCGTTGGGTGCTATGGAGGCAAAGAGAAATAAGACACGATCTCCCAAGGAACTCAGGGTCGAGTAGAATGGACAGATCTGTGGGAAGAAATTCATTAGAGAGCCGCAAAATCAGGATTTCTGTTAGAGGAGGGTCAGGCACGGTCTGCATATCTTCTTCTTTTTCCTGGAGCATCAAGGAGAATGAGAAACAAAAATGCAAACTCTATTTCTGGTGCATCAAGAGACTTAGATGACAAAAGTAGTGAGGATTTAGCAAAAAAAAAAAAAAAATCAAGTAGGGACTCAGAGGAGCAAGTGGAGAAATGATGCTGTAGAAAAAGAAATTGATTTGTTTTTGAGAAGCAGAGGAGTGTGGCTAAATTGCTCATCCCACAGACAAGCCAGATTTGTAGGAAGCAGTTGGTATCTGCGCAGAGGAGGGAAAAAGAATCTTCGCAATGAGGTCTGAGACCCCAGACGTGCGCGTGCACAGAGGAAAGACCAGGTGATGGCACAGCAAGAGCAAGGTCGTCTGCAAGCCAAAGAGAGAAGCCTCAGAAAAAACCAAAACCTGCTCACACCTTGATCTTGGACTTCTCACCTCCAAAACTATAAATAAATTTCTATTGTTTAAGATTTCTGTTGTTTAATACCCAGTTTGTGGTGTTTTGTTCTATCAGTCCTAGTAACCTAATACACTATCCATATATAGATATGGATAGGGTAAACATAGCGAATTATAATTGACAGAAGTGGAGACTTAGAAGAAATGGTCAGATCTGGTGGCCACGTACAATACCCAGGCAAGAAAAGGATCGAATGGGGAGAGGCAGAGGCTGGCTCAGCCACGTGCCTCCAGAGGAGAGCGGGCTGCACCCACTTGCTGAGAGGAGGGGTTGGACACCGTGATTGACAGCCTCCCCAGAGACCATCTGAAATGGGGAGGAACTTCTCCTGAAGAATCACAACCTCTCAGTCTTCTAACGGCTCCTGGTCTTCCAGATCGCCTCTGCTGGTCCCCCGATGCCCACAGGCTGCCTGGCCCCGTCTTCCCTGGCCATCTCTTCCTCCAAAATGGCACCAGAGGAAGAAGACTTTTCTCAACAAATAGCTCCACACTTGGGCCTTTTTTTGTGATTTCTCTCTCCCCCCAGCATACCCATCTGGACCGCAATCCTCTTGCTCCTACTTTCTTTTAGTTTATTGAAGGAATCTGTGCTTATGCAAAAAGCGTTAACAAGAGTTGCCTGTGTGCTGTTACCCTCAGCTTACAGGGTCACATTTTGACTGGTCCTCAGTGCAGGGAAGGGAAGCCAACGAGTTCCACGCACGGAAACAGTCCAAGGAGGGAAGTAAGTTGGGGCAGGTGGGCCTCCGGATTCTTTTGTATCCCCTTGTGTTATCTCAGGCCAGAGTTTCTGACAGAGAGCTGACTGCGGTCCCTCTCAGTTGGAGGAAGCCAGAGTAGCCAAAAGGAACCAGATCAATATCACTTCATTTCTTAGCAGGCGATTTTGACAACCGATTTGTTTCCCACCAGTAAAGCAGAGTTAGCAAAGAGGTTGCTGGAACTCACTCAGTGCAGCCTTGGCATGGATACCTCTGCTTCCAGCCTTCTTGAGAACAAGGCAGGATTTGGGGAGTCCATCTGCTAAGGGTGGAACCAGTAAGACTAAAGGAAGAAAGTTCATTCATTCATTCATCGTATATTTATCCATTCATTTGTTCATCCATGAAGGCTGCCTTGCACAGTGGTTAAGGCAGGCTCGTGCGCACGTTCTTGAAGGCTGTGCTGTGTTCTGCACAGCTCCAGGGGGTGCTACTCACAAGGACCACAAGTGGCAGCCCCCGGCGGGGGACACTTACTCTGGGACTGGATCTCCTGCTTTCAAAACTGCCGCCACCACCTCCGCCTGTGTGAGCCGGGGCCAGATTCTTCACAGGTCTGTGCCTCAGTGGCCGCATGTGTAAAGTGAGGTTAATCCCTGCCTCGAAGGGTCTTTGTGAGGATTAAATGACTGAATATGTTCTAAGTACTCTGGGACACTTTAAATAGCATTGTGATTTCCTGTTACATTACATTAAATTAAAGAGCTGGTAGAATACTCCTTGTAAGCTATTGGATGTGAAGCTTGTGTGTGTGTGTGTGTGTGTGTGTGGTTTTTCTCCAGACATTTTTTAAGTCAAATCCCAGGCAGCATATTCTATCACCCATGAATACTTCAATATACGCCTGTAACCAAAAAGGTCTAAAACAACAAAACAAAAACAAAATCCACCCACAGACAATGCCATTATCACATATACGTAATTAATAATTTCTAAATATCACTAATATCCAGTCCATTTTCAAATTCCCTTTACTATCTCAATTACTTTTTATTTTTGGTATCAAAAATATGTTTATTGGCGGCCGGGCGCGGTGGCTCACGCCTGTAATCCTAGCACTCTGGGAGGCTGAGGCGGGCGGATTGTTTGAG